>CAJUYH010002422.1:45076-76463 GCA_910591685.1 Galerucella tenella
GCAGTGATGAGCTTATAGCTGAAAATGATTAAAGCTAAATATATAGCTGAAAATGATTATAAATTAAAAAACATTACTTAAGGTCAAAGTTCGCAAATATAAGATATTTTTGTGTTTCTCAACCAATCAACCAATGAGTAGGTTGGACAAAATATTTGAATCATACAATTATCTATTGAAATTGCTCCCACAATTCGTTCCTGGAAGTCCTCTTTTCTGTGATATGACGATTTAAAGAGTTGTGTTTTCCACAATAAATACACACTTTCATAAAATTCATCTGAATAGTTGTCAAGAAATAAAGGAAACTCAACTTCAAAATGAGACAACAAGTCAAGAGCTGGGTCTGACACCAGATAGTAAACTCCTGTGGAATAAAAACGTGAAGAGATTATTCACAAAGCAAATTCTCTGCAGGAACATGACTGATGAAAATTTAATCCAAAGATCCTGAAATGAATGTAAAGTGATAGTGAGACCAATATTCACTTATGGAGCTTTCGCGGAAAGCAGTAGGACTAGACTACTGACAACGAGAAACCTCTGAGGAATTCAAACCAACGAACAAGTATGTCCAATGGCAGCTATGAAGTGGTCCCAAACTTAACTCCACTACGTATGGTGGTAGGAATTTTTGGTAGAAATAACAAGATACAAACGAAGTCAAGAGGAAATAATTTAAAAACCTCTTTGCTTCTGTGAATTAATAAATTCTGGGACATACCACGGAAGTAGAATTTTTCAAAACATTGGATATGTAATTCAGTAATAAGAAGGAATGGGATCCAAGTACAAATACAATACAATATAATTCCATTCAATGATATGGAGAGGACTGCAATAGGAGTGCAAGGGCCAGGAACCAACACTAAAAAAGTGTGTGAAAAGTCCAAACACGAACACAGATTTGACACATGTAACAAGGCCAAAAACCGACTAGTAGAAACTGTGGTGGCGACCATTCCACATACGACCCGAAAGGCCCAAAAAGGCAGCTCCTGAGGAAACCTCTTTGTCATTTGACTTTCCTACGTTAGTCCAAAAACAGACAACTGCTTCGTCCAAGGATAGGGCAGCATGGAATATTTTAGTTTCACGCCTCCTAAATTCGGATACATACCCACCTTCGCCACACTTACCACGCGCCGAAACAGAAGAATTTTACCGAAAATTAGAAGCACGAAAAATTAACAGACGAACTGCTGCTACTAGAGGAGTTCCCGACTGCGAGGCGACATGAAAACAGACTTTTAAGAGCAAAAGACAAACTTCAGATACTGAAAGGTACATGTGAAAAATATACAAAAACCCTCATATGAATGAATTTATACCTCTTTTCGAAATAATGCGAAATCTCACTTTTAATCATTTTATGAAGAAAATCATTGAACAATCGCTTGAATATAGCTATACAAAATCAGAGGTATCGTTCGATAACTCATATATGAAACTGAAATGTCTCAAACCAGTTATGATAACCGTTACTAAAAGAAGAATCAATCATTTCACAGCAGAAGTAACTTGTCAACAAAAAATGAAAGTAAAAATAACCCAAGACATTAATAATTTGTACAGGAAGTACAGCCGACAGAGTGAGAAATTGCTGGTACATCTGGTCTTATAAATATTCCTTTATGAAGGTAGTGCAGCTCAGGTCCATTAAACATCCCAACTTTTTATCAAATAGCGAGTATTCATCGTTTATAATTAGACTCCAGTTGATATCGAACTCATATATAAAAAACCCGCCTTTGTTAGAATATATATTTACTTCTAATTTGGAAGCTACTTAAAAACCGTTCAATGGATTTATTTGATTGAATCAAATACACTCTCTATTAGCGTAATCGAAGTTGTAAATTGGAAATTAATATATCCTGTAGTCATATTATGCATAATTCAAAGTACGGTTTCGCTTCAACCAAAAATGTTAACTATTTTCCTTAGTATGAAAACAATTCAATAACATTTCAATTCAGTCAAGAAAGTAAAGTAAGTGATTTGAATTTTGTTAAGGAGGGTGTGTCAAATCCAATGATACAGTTTTAGGGGTGTGGATTTTAGGGGGTGGTAATGCACAAAGATACCAAAATGAACCTACCTATTCAAAAAATTGCCGGTGTTTGAAACGGAAAGTTCTCTCTCAGTTTTTTATGAGATGCACCCTTCCGAGATATTGGGCATGGAATATTTCGATTTTCCAAAAAATCCTAATTTTCAAGCGATTTTTCAAATCTGCTCTCGATTGGAAAAAGCATATAGGCTCAATTGAAGCCCGTTGAGATGACAATTCAACATTTTTTTTACGATTACGATTGATGCAATGGGGGATATGGCCATTTGAAAAAGGAAATTTATGTATAGATTGTAAAACTGGACTATTGGATCTGTAGCTGATACTGAATGTACAGATGTACAGATTCAATTCAAACTTTTCACACTTGTTTGTCAAGGACCGATGACAATACAATACAGTATTGAAATATAGAGTGTTCCATTTGAAAATTATAGAAAAAAAAACTCCAACATACGCTTTATAGGCAATGGAACTGAAAAGTGAGAAATAATTTTCAATTCAAGAATCAAACGATCAACGAGAGAATCAATTTCATAGCGTGGGGTTGGTGTATGAATGTATTACAAAAAAATGTATTACTGACAACATAGAAATGTTCATCTGTTTCCTAATTCGATGTTCGAAGCTGGACACAGCGGTAAACATTATAGTGTAACTTTATCATATTAATAGCTGAAGAGCTTAAAAAAGTAAACAAAATTGTAAGCGCTTCCTGATGTTAATGAGTGTTCAGTAAGCAACTTTCGCTAGATTTATCCTGTATAATGAACCGCAGGAGCGAGGACAATTACAATTCAAATATATTTAGAAATGATAAATTTGCCGTGACAGTGTAGTTGGGTAAGAATAAGATCCTGGATTATTCGATTTAATTAATTAATCAGTAATTTCTAGATATAGATACAACGGTTCCATCCATGATATTGTCCAGTTTCCACATCTTCTGTTCTTTTTTCTCATGCGTATGTCTCACAGCTTTTTCCAGTTCTCTGCAAACAGTTTTAACAAAAAGTTTTGCGGTAATTGATGCGAGTTTTCCAATTTATAATATATTTTTCATATATATTTCATCCTGCCTAAATTCCAATGTCCGCCTATGGCATATTACGTGAAATCGTGCTATCAATATGATACAAATATATTATAATGACTTGGAAGGTTACTACAGTTAAAGATAAAAACTATGGGAAAATGATGATAGACCAACTGCTAAAGATGGACAATGAAGTCTATACTGTGAAAAAATTGATCTACTGCTTTAAACATAATAGTGCTAAAAAGTGGAAAATGAATGATGAACTGAAAACCAAGCTTTATATTAATTAAGCTCCCCCACACTATCACCATAAATACATTAATTTTATCATTAATCATTTTATTTTTAAATTAAGAATTATTTCCAACTCTTCAGTCTCATCACTTAGAAAGCGTGCTTTTTAGTTTTTCGAACTATAATTTATTGATATTTTGAAATTGCCACGACAATAAAATATATCATTTGCTCTTTTCTCAACAAACAACTATTTATAGCCCTATAAAATATTTATACATTCGTAAAGTATTTCTAATAAATCTTTTTGGCTATTTATTAAATTTTATTTTCCATCAATAAATTCATACAAATTCCTTTTCATGGAAAAAATGCTGCAAACTATCAATAAGTTCGTTGTGTCACTAGTTTCCTCACTTTTAAAATCAATAACATTCATATAAGCTCAAATTAATAATAGACAGCTCATTCATATACATTTTTATTAGATTATGAATAAAAATTTTCAATCAAATTCTTCCTGTCTGCTTATTAACCACGAGAAACGGCAAATGTATCATTTCACACAGTAAAATGTTAATTTTTATTCAGTTTCGTTTATTTAAAAATGCAGATATTGATTATGGTAATTGATAAAAATATTATGAGTATAGCTAGGATTTCAGGCAAATTGCCGTAGTTTTTTTCGCCTTTTTCATCGATTTTCTGTATCCAGTGCCTTTTTATTAAATTCGAATGGAAGGTAAAATTTGTGAATTCAATCGCTGAAACTGCATATTTTATGTTTGCGATAAATATGAATGTTGGCTTGATATTTTCAAATGCCAATGGCCCAAATGTACCTCTCCCTCCTAGACAGAAAATTTCACGCTGGGGTACGTGGTTTGAAGCGGCGTAATTATATTTCACATATATATGTTGAAGGAATAAAAAAAATTATGTCATAGTTCAGTGACGATTCGTCGTCTGCCAGAAGCTATGAAGATATCAGAAAATGGGAAAATAAATCAATATTTAAGTTACATTGCAATATATGATGATATCAATCATAGGATAGTCGTCGCTCCATTTTAAAAACTTGAAAAGCAAAAGGTTGTACTATCCGATTTTGTGAAATTAATAGCAAAGTCGGAAGTACACAATAAAAAATTGAGGATCCAATTGGACACATTATTGCAAAAAACTCAGGTACTTTTATCTTATGAATTATAAACCAACGAAAATATCCTAGAGTTTCCCATTTTATGAGGTATTACTTATTTAAATCAAAAGCAGAATAAAAAAATCCAATATAATTGCGTTTTGCGAGTTTACTCAAAACCTCAAAAATGCCACATGACCCTTTATCCACTTAAATCTCCAATTCTATCTTGTATATCGAATGGAAGAGTTACCGATATTATTGATTTTTGCCACAAATCAAGTAGATATTCCATGATAGTGAAATTGCATGTTTTTTTCCAGAAGACGTGTGCAATAAATATTATAGTATGGGAATGAGTATTACTTAACGAGCGTGGAAACGAAAACTTTATCAATAAAATGCTCCGTACTCCAAAATATCTAAAGCGAAAAGTATGGTTATAAAAAAGCTCAGTGAAGTGCGACAAGTTTAACTGGGTCGAAAATCATTTGCTATATAACAAAAGGAACAAAAGAGGCAATAAGTAGGTGAATTTTGCAAAACGCCTTGAGTACAGTAGATTGCTTGTTATGCAATATCTGTGTCTATTTAGAAATAGAAGTAGTGTAATTTAACAAAACTCATATACATACTTGAAAGCTATTAGTTTTCTAGAGAGAACTTCAAGAGGCAATGATTGTAGTATGTGGAACAAAAAACTTTAAGATATGACATAATAATTAATAATAAACCCTAGCAGAACTCATTGAGCATTCATTTCTGAAATAAATTGGGGGAAACCAATACTTTGATGTTATACAGAGTGATTCACAAGTGAGATAATGACCAATATCTTGTTAATCCTCCAGAATATTTGAAATACATTTCCCCAATTTTAGCCAGCCTCTCCAATAAACATTTTCATAAGCTTTTCACGCGTATAGCACATTTGTTTCAGAACAATCACATGCTATGCATTTTCCAGCTAAAGACCTTCCAATATATACATGCTCTTCAGAAGTTTCTCGCTTGAAATCCATACACTTCTTAGGTGCTCTGTACATGACATAAAAGTGAAGCTTTTTTGTCAACCTCTTCTCATTATTTGTTGATGTTTGGCTGGAATTGCGGATTATTTAAGTGACTTTTTAATATTTGAAGAGTAACTTTATTGTGTATAGTGTCTTATCTAGTGTTTCATAAGTCCTTCCCATCTTTTCCACAAACTTTTCCTGCAGCAAAATTTGAATGGCTCTACATGTACTGAATCAAATGATCCCTCTGAGCAGTATTATAGCGCTGAGTTTTGATAGAACAAGAAACTTCTTTAAAATAATTAATATCTGTACTTATCCTATCTTTGAGACTTGAAAAAAAAAAGAGATATATGTTAACGCTAGATCAATTCTCCAATGCTAGTTGACTTTAAATTTCGAGTTTTTGAGATTGTTATTGTTAATATAAACATGAATTGTATTGCTCATGCTAACAGATAAAATATTTGTCACTATCACTATCTATTATCTAATTATATGACCCTACCTTCCAACGAAACCAAAATATAACCTCTAATCTTTAACGTGACTTTTGTTTGTTTACAAATTTGACAGTTTCCCTCATCGCTCATTGGCCACATGTACCGAATCGAGTGACGTCACTTCCATGCCGATAATTTTTGGTTGCAATTCCGAGCGTCGAAAACAGTGGCATACAGAATAGCGTCATATTAGTCCCGTCGGCCGCGCAACCGATGGCTGTTGTTAACATGCCGATACCGACGACTGTCAATGCCGCGTACAGAATAGCGCTCCTCGGGGAACTGCCATGCCATGTTGATCACGGCAACCCCTACGCCAGGTTAGTAGATGGGATCACTAGCTACATTGATGTAGGCTTGAACAGGGTCTGCAAAAATTTCTAATTGTTTTCTCATTAACATCATGAAAAGCCTGTCTTATTCTGTTTCATATCGTCTTATGTAGTGACAGGGTATTTTGTACAGCTGATCTTCACGGAGAAAAAAATCAACTCCATATAACTGTGGTAATCTCGATGTCCAGAGAACTTGCCTAAAAGAGCGCTTTATGGCGAGCATAAGCAATCCACATTTGTGGATTGCTTATGCTTGTGGATTGATTTTAAATTGCGCAATTTAAAGTATAAGAGTTGAACTTATGACAATTTTCAGGAAAAGTGGTCAGAATTACCAAACTTGTGTACCGAAGCTTCGTTCGGGTTCATGCAATTACTGTTTCGAGACTGTCCGGAGTTTGCGCAGTCGAAATTGACTGGTTCAGGTTTTAACATGATAGTTCTGTTTTCCGACAGTAAGAATTTAGCTTTCACGCACCTGCCACTCTGAAAAAGGATTGTTTGGTTGAAGTAAACGTATTTGTTTGAAAGTGATTTATTTAGAATTAATAATGTTTAATAAATGCAAAAGAATTGAGTGTTCAATTAAAAAATTCAAATTGTTTGAATTGAAATTATAAATTGTTTGCAATTACTATTTGGATAACTTTCTTCCAAATATTGCAATTATTTAACTTAAAGAATATTCATTTACGCTGAAACCGGTTGGTTTGAATTGAACAATCACATTTATTTAATAAAAATTTTATAATAATAACAAATGTTGTTAACTCAAAGCAATAGGTGTTGAATGAAGAAATTTGAACTGTTTAAATATAGATTATGAATTGTTTGAAATTAAAGTTCACATTTATTTGTTTCAAATATGGCAATTATTAAATATTAAGGAAATATTTGTTGGAAATATATGAATTTGCTTAAATCAAAATATAAAATTCTTATAGATAATGAATCATTGCTTTGAAAGTATAGATGCCATAATGTTATTCTACATTGTTGCATATAATTGGTTCAAAGAATATATTTCTTTGAAATTAAAAAACATTTCTAAATTCTTTGTTTTAAAGAAATTAAACACCCAATCACGAGCATTGAAACGTGAAAACCTCACCCCTCTCGTTTCGTCATAGTAGTAGTTGGACTGCAGATAATAAGTAAGTGGGTACTCGGCCCTTGTCTCTGTACTCGGTGTGTTTTTATCGTGGACCGTAGGTATTGTATGCATACGATCAGAGACAAAACCCGTTAAAAGTTCAATTTATTTATATTATGATGTTTTGTATGGATTTGTATGCATACAACGGATATATTTTAAAATTGAACATTTACTGCCAAGTCACAGATTAAAAAAGATCTCATCATTAACCTGTGGCCAAGTTATGGATTTAGTGGATGTGTGTGAATTGTCCCACCTAAGGGAGTGCTTTGCTGCTATGTATATATTTGTGATTTGAGTGGCAATTATAGTATCCCAGTACAAAACTAACCGGGTTAGTTGTCTACATTGATTAATCCTTGAATTCGTCTCTATGTATGTAGGTACTTTTTAAGTTTTGTATATTTCGACACGTGTTTACAAGTAGTAGTAGTACTCAAAATCAATGATTCTATGTTTGTGTTATATAATTCTTCAATAAATATGTTTGGACAGATAGCAAGAATTTTCACTTAAATTACCTTTTCAGTAATCTAGACTTTTCGAATTTGGTTGCTGCACAAACACTCTTTAATATGACTCATTATAAAAATACATAATAAAAGGATTATTTGATTTACATGAATTAAACTAAACAACTCGAGTTTGCACAAAAGAAATTATTTTGAAGTTTTAAAAAATGTATTGTTCCATTTAAACTTGTAGTTGTTTAAAATAAACAACTCAAGTTTCAAAACAAGAGATGGTCATAGCGTTTTAAAGAAATCAATTGTTTATATCAAAATATTAATTGTTTGAAGTAAACAGCTTGGAGTTTGGATTGGAGATATAATTTCCTTAAATCTAATCACCTGAATGTTTATATAACACTACAATTAGTTTGAATGATACCAAACTCTTGTTTGAAATTTTAAACAAACCGAAATTTTAACTTAACACCTCTGTTTGGTTGACTCTATTCAAACTTCAGATTTGTTTATCCTAAATAAATTTTCTTTTATTCAAGAAAATCTTTTTCAGAGTGATGCGCACTTTGAGATTTTAAAATTACCATGTTCCTATCGTGCGAAGTTGCCACTTAGGTGAATATCTTCATAGCTGAGTACATATGACTAGAAAGTCTAGAAAACATTTTTGTATTCTGTGTCAAATTTTTATTTTAAAATTGCAAAGCGCTTTCGGCTGTTAGGCCATCATCAGTGCCATACCTGCAAGTAAGCAATAATCGTTGGAAAATTTTTAAAAAGAAATTAGAAATTACTTACTCGTCAGATATGAAACAAGAAACCTAGTCAAATGTCTACAACACATTAACGTCACTATTAAAATTACATTAAATAAAAATTTTTAAAAAATTAATTATCCCCTGATTGGGGTTAAATTGTATTCATATTATGAACATTTTTAATTTTATTAAATTCTTCAGCCACCACACGAACACGTAGACCGGAAGACGAAGTGACACTACTTCAATTTAAAACTAACAAGTGACAAATGACAATTCAAGTGGACACAGAACTCAAGCTATACAACATGAGCATAAAAGTAAAATTATTGTAAAAAACTTTCTTTGATCTGGTAATGTCACAAAACCAAATAGGTGAATTTTCTAAATAAACTATAAATAAATTTGATATATTGAGGTCTAATGAGAACCAATCAAATCATAAGATGCCGAAAAAGATTAAGGGTCTAATGAGAACCCATTGCTAAATCTAATTCAAAATAGAAAATTCACAAATAGGTCAAGAGAGACTCCAAAATCAAATAAATCTGAACCCAATTTCGAATAACAAATTTTAATGAATAAAAATTGTGATCCGGTAGTCCCTCAAAACCAAAAATCAGCCATCTAAATAAAGGAACAGATTTGATTTTAAAGTCTAATGAGAACGTATTATTCAAATCTGATACCAAACCAAAAAATATTATGGGTCCAATGAGAACCCTTTCCTAAATCTAATTAAAATAGATAACCAATCAATGGTCAGAAGAAACTCCAAACACAAAAATCATTCAAAGAATGAAGTATGTAAATCAAATTCCAGCAAATTATTAATAACAAAAATACATTTGAATGCAATTTGAACTATTAGTTGAATATGTATCTAATCCCAAAAACCAATGTAAGTCATTTTCATTTATAGTCTAATGAGAACTAATTAATCAAAACATCTTAGCCAGAAAAAGATTAAGGGTCTAATGAGAACCCATTCCCAAATCTAATTCAAACAAACAACCTAACAAGAGTCCAGAAATATCCAAAAATAAATTTTGTAATTTAAAATTTTGGAAAACTTTTGAATTGATGATCAATAATTGAACTGTATGGTATCAATCTGATAATGTTGTTGATAAATATGCAGGTATGGCACTGATGATGGCCTAACAGCCGAAAGCTCTTTGCAATTCTGAAATAAAATTTTTACACAGAATACAAAAATGTTTTCTTGACTAATTTGCCACTTGTCTAAGGTGTCTACTCAGTTCGTGATGTTGCTTGTTGTTTTTAATTCAACCACAAATATTTGTGAATATTGGTGGGTCCTAATCGATTCGAGGAAGGAGAGGGGGAATGTTGATATTTCAAGAATCATGGTAAAGGTCGTTTCCCTTCTCCAAAAAATGTCAAATACTGTGAACGACAATGTAACCGGCAAAGATTTCAAAGTGCGCAAGTGCGTGACAGCCAAATTCTTACTGTCGCAAGACACTCGTCATTTCAGGGTTCGAATTTATTCCAGAACAATTTTTGGAAACTGTCTAAACCAGTTCCCAGTCTCGAGCGAGCACGATTTTCGGATTATTTTCTACGCATGCTGAAATAATTTGCAAATGAGGGGGATGGTAGCTGAGTTCCATGAAGTAAATAGGTTGCCTGTATTATTAATACCGAAAAATTCAACAAAATGGCCAAGGTGCAAAGGATACAGGGTACACAAAAGTAATAAGTTATCTTGCTACACAATCCACTTCAAAGAAAGTCAATTGTAAAATTAGTTAGGTTAGTTCAGTTCCATAGACCAAGACAGATTTACGGATTCCAAACAGTCCGAGAATAGTTTTCTGTTCGATTTAATTCTAAGATAGATTGAGGAGTTCCATACTTAAAACTCACTCTGTATAATGATTTCATGCAATTGACGATTTTGGATTCCAGACTGTCGCGACGAATTATGAAAGCTTAACATTCACAGGATCCTTTGATCAAGTCAAATAGGTTCTGAACTGACAAAATACTACTCACAACAAATATTATTACATAAACATAGTTCAAGAGGGAATAACTGATAAAATATAGTTGTTGGCTTACATAAATTCCATGATACCTTTAATAATATAGTGACAACACTGCGTGTAAATTTGCTCCACATATTGCTAGAAATAACCCAAAATAGAAGTGCCTAATAAGAAAAGAATGAAAAATGTATATCTCTATATACCCAACGAAATGGCTACCCACTCAAAGATAAAAACAAACATAAAAATAACCCCCGACTACCGCCAAACATAGCAGCAAAATAAACAAAGTGATAGAGTTTCGAATAGAGTCATAAAGAAACAACATGTCTAATACCTAAACATTTTTGAATCTCCCCCTTCGACATGCGAATTACGTCAACAAAACAAAAGCGAAAAGATTGTCAATCACAAGCAGCAGCTCACTAGTTCGTGTTGTCACATTTATTTTATTTATGAGTCATCTATAACGGGAACAAACATCCATTGTCGCGCCCTACTAAACCGCTACTATGTCAGGGGTAGTTTCCTTCGACACTAGACGCGTCACCATGCGTAGTTACAGTGTCGTACGCAGCGATTCAATTACCCATAACAAAAAATTGTTCGACAAAACTGCTGGTAACTCACAGATTGTGGTACATTCAATCGTAACTTCCTGCATAATAATATCAGGGTATTGTGCCTAATGAATATTTGTATGATTATAGTTCACCAAATGACAGAAACATTTAGAAATTCATTAGAATTCTGCTACAATTTTTAATAAAAAGAAATGATTTTTTGATGGCCCTGGTATAAGCCTCATCAAATGAATGATAAATAATAATAATTGATTTGTTGATACGTATTTGATAATAAATGTTCCTTCATGCTAACTTTTGGTTCATTTCCCGCATGCTAGTAGAAAAAATAGTGTTCCCAACACTGACGCGTCGTTCGGCCATCTGCAATAGCGTGAGGAAAAGTATCACTTTTAGCACTAGTTAGGTAAACTACTATTACACTTGAAGGTATTTCATATGCAATGTCAATTGCTGCAGAAATCTTGCCTTTCAGGTATTGGTTTCTTGTTTTTATGATTTAATAGAATCATTTGCTGAACATATTTTTCCATGCAAAAAATTGATCTCCTTGAGTGAGTTGAATATCCTCTGCCAGCCTTCATTCCACATATCAAGTTTTTCGAATTTATAGATAGTCTTCCTGAAACAAAGTGTCATGGAAACTTTCATCGTTCTGGAATTGGGGCGACCCAGTTTACATACATGTAACCAGGTACAAAACTTTGGCAGGCCAAGCATTAGTGAGCATTGCCAGATAATCGGCCTAGTTTATATACAATCGCTGCTATTCTCGTCCTACAACACTTGTGATCCTAATATTTTCCTATCCTCATGTCTACAAGATTGACCAATCGACTGGATGTTGATTTCATCACATGTCATCTTCTGTGCTTGACCAGCGACTAAAATTTTGTAATTTTCAATTTGATATTTATGTGTACGAGTTTTTGATATTTTCAATTTTTTCATATGGAAGACTTTTATTTTTTAATGTATTCAATTGTACTTCAATCTTTGTCACTCCGTGAATGAATAAGTGAACATAAATAAGTACAGATAGTAGCATATAGTAACTAGTTATTTTATAACAAAAGAAATATGCGCTTTATCTACGCCAATGATTATAATATCATGTCCCCATCAAAAGTTCTCTAGTGGTCGTTAAAATGTCGGTCAGACAGGTCGCCACGAAACTATACGAAACTATTATTGAAACTCATTGTTCCTCTAATATAATAGAGCACTTTTCAATCCCACTGTGAATTTTGGTTATTCTTTATATAATACTTTGACAACTCTATTCCAACGAAACACGTCTCTATGGTGGATACGTTGAAGAAATTTCGGTGAATAGTATGGAACTGCAGATGGATGAAAATTAATATAAATAATGAAATGGGTTCATAATAGAGTCATCAAAGTTTTAGGGTAACGTGTTAACATAACTCCGCTAGTCTTTGTGAGTTGGCTGGAATTTAAATTTGAACTTTTTGTATAAACATATCATACGAGGCTACGAAGTAGAAGTTAAACATTATACATTTCAAACGAATATAGCACAAATTTATATAAATTATGTCGAGGAATTTTGAAGTCGAAAAAGTTTACTTTTTATGAATAATCCAAGGTGTATGCTCTTGTAAGATCATTTAGCATTCTTTTCTTATCCCATGGATCAAAAAGATGATATAATGAGAAGTTTATGAAAGAAAGTGTATTAATAAAGCAACTGAACTACTGAATTTTCTCCACATAATCATTTTAGATATTCATAATACGCTTTAATTAGCATCACCCATATGTATGTATGTTTGTAGCTGGAAAATTGAGCAGAAAAAATTGGGATAATAATGAATGATTGAGTGAGAAAAATGGGTTTTGGCCTTCTGCAAACTTCTTAAAATGCGTAAGATATTTGAAGAAATGAATCATTGAGGGACAGGAGTTTTACAGTGGTGGGAGTTGGGCCAAAATCTGGTGTTTCGCTTTCCTGATAATTCTGATCTATTGAATTATTTTAAAGTTCCTGATCTAATAATTCCTGTTGCTGGATGTAGAGCTTTCATACTTTATACTTCTGTTCGTTTATTAGAGAAACTACAGCACATGTTTGACATTTGCCATACATCAGTAATACTTGCTGGTATGGAAATAAATGTTTGGTCAATCTTTATTTGTATTTTTTTTCCCGTGAAATATCTTGAGCTCATCTTTGACGTGAAACTGTTCATATATTATTATATAATCCTTTTCATGAAATGATTGGTATTTTCAAATGCGGAGAGGCCGAGAGTTATCACATACCGCAAAGCAACATGCTTGAGGAAGATATGGCAAAATTATCAAAATGTATCAGTGTACGAGATAATTTTTCATGCAAGGAGTATTATCCTCTATTAAATGGTCGTATGATTATCATTTTTGATTCCAAATCTTGATACCAACAGTTTTTATGATTGTCAAATTGACAAGTTTACTTATTCACGGATAATATTCTCAAATCACCTTCGAAACGCTAAGACATACATGATAAATACCCATTGAGCTCTTATCAGCTATTTTGTCATATATTTCGAAATCGTGCTGCTTGGTAACAACTCGACTCCGAAGGCGGAGGGTTGTTACCTTAAAGCAGCATGCTTGAGAAAAGTTATGGCAAAATTGTTAAAATTTATCAACGTTCGAGGTATATTCGGTAAGATAATTTTTTATGCAAATAGTTTTATCCTTTATTAATTGGTCGATCAAATTATTATTTTTGTTTCCAAATCCTGAAACTAAAATTTTTTATGACTGTCAGATTGACAAGTTTACTTATTCACAGAGAATATTTTCAAATTACCTTGGAAACGCTAAGACATAACTACCCTTGGGGTTCTTATCAGTAGTAATATCCCAAGGACATTGATAATTGCTCGAAAAAATCTTATGACAGATTTCGAAAGCTTGTTGCCTATAAGCAACAAGCTTGAGCAAGTTGTCATAAAATTTTTGAGCATAATATATCAATGTCCAAGGGTAATACGGATAAAAATTTCTTGCTAATTATAGAAAAAATACAGAGCTAACACAATTTATTTAAAGCTGCAATTAACAAAGGAACAATTAGAAAAGTTAAATGTGACATTTCGATATATTAAATATTTGAAACTTCAAAATAGAAATAAATCAATGTATCCATAGAAAAGTGAAAATTGCCCATGGTCTGTTATCAGTAGTGTAATATGTTGACATGATTGGGTGAAATTGTTCATATGATAAAAAATGAGGAAATTTGATTGGTTCTTCCAACTGTCAAAAAATTTTCATTGTAATTGATTGCCAATTGGCTATTTTTGAACAAATGACTTTGATAAGTTGAAATGTCAAATGGAAAATCATTAGTGTAATTGATTTCTAATTGGCTATTTTTGAAAACGTGACTATACAGTGAAACTAGGTTTAAATGTCAAAAAAAAATTATCACTGAGACAAAAATGTCGTTACACTTCGTCAAAATTGCGTAGATTTCGGAAATTTCTACACTGATGTCAAAGGTCACGAATTGTGTGCTGAAATCTGAGAAAGCAAAGTGCTGGTCATTATCTGAACTGTAGGTCAACCGGAAAGTTCATGGTTCCATTGTTTCAGATGGAGATGACGTATTTCCGAATCTGCGCATTTCACTGCGAATAATTCTCACAATTGCTGATCCAATTGCAAACTGAAGCTTATTGAACCATATACGCCACTCTCCAAAGGTTCAAACAAACTTGCTTGAATATATTAAAATATTTCGTCCACGACTATTTGATAATTTTAACATTTTACGTGTGCTTCTTCAAGTATAATGACGTACATTATTCACCAGTGAATAATAGGTGTGGATAATAAGAAGTTCACATGACACATAATTATATTGAATATTATTCATACAAACGACACAATATATTAAATAAAAACTTTCACCGCAAGTCGGACTCAAACCCATGCTTAAAACTCCTCGCTTACTAGAAAATTTCATATGGAAATTGGATACTAATTATAGTATATTAAGTATCAAGAACGGTAAGGGTTGTTTACCGGTCGACAGCAATGTTTGGAGGCTGAGCGTAGCGAGGCCTCCAATTTTGCTGGAGACCGGTATCACCCTTAACGTTCGACATGCTTATACCATTTTTTGCGCGATCGTATTGGAATAAACTTCGAATAAAATAATTTAAATTTCTTCGGAATGAACGAAATGTCAAAAGTGACATTTATACTTCTCGATCAGTTTAAAATATAATTCAAATTTCTTTGAAATAAGCGAATTGTCAAAAGTGACATTTATACTTCTCTATCAGTTTAAAATATAATTTGCATTTTGGTGAAATTGTTTTCATGCTTTGTATTACTGTTTATATTGTAAAACAATATAGATCTTATTTTTTTTGTTCCTTTCGTGTAATGAATGAAGTAATATATTATTCAGGACCACTTAAATGTATGTAGGGCTAAGACGTCGGTAAGTACTTTACTTACCCACGTCTGAACGGTAAGTGAATCACTTACCGACGTGTTAGACTTAGAAACCAGTAAACACAACCTACCGTCCTGACAACCAATGCTGTAAATAAACAAAAAAGATCGATCGCGCAAAAAATATATAATTTGCTTAATGACATAGGAAGTAATAAGCTTCATGAATGTAATGAACTATAGTATTGAAGTTTGACAAAAAAATTTATAACTAAACAGGTAATTCATATTCGTGGACACGATACAGTATTCTACTCGCCTATAAATGCAATTATTTACTTAGGTGTTCATGTCATTCGCCTGCGGCTCGCGACAGAAACGCACCTTCGTGAAATATACTATTATCTCATATTATTGCATTATAAAATGAAAAAAACATATACTGTTTTTCTTTTCAAATATGTTATTAACAATCAGAGTAAAGAAAGTTGAAGTGCTGTAAAATGTTGTGAAATTTCATTAATTCCGAATTGTACAATTGTAATTTACATTTCCAGGTAATACTTTAAAATGCAAAGCTATGTCGGTCTCATTATGGTATCATATTTTATTACCTCCGGTTACTTTAACTATTTTATGGGACTTGGTTTATAGGGATTCACAGAATTAGGCAAACAGCATTAAGAAATTATTTAGATAGTTGTGTTTTTAATCTTGTCGCTATTAAAACTTCACAAGAAACATACATGAAACAATATCGTCCAATTTATTTCGTTAAAATACATAAAAATAAAGTTGTTACAGCTAGAAAAGTAATTTTAATTGAGAGTGGAACAAAACCTCTTTTGAGCTGATGGAAAATAATACGACAAACAAAATGTGCATTTGTAGAAAGATTTCTTATAATTTGCTTTGTCTCAATTCTCATACATCGTTGCTAAAATTTCATAACAGACTAAATACAACGGAATCCTCAATTCATGACTTTTTACAGATGAACATTTTTTGAGAGTGTCCATCACACATTTCCACCTATGGGCGAATGAAAACCCTCACAATATTATAGAGCCACGTCTTCTTAATGTTTTCATTGAGCCACATTTCATGACTGCTTACACCAATTTTCACGAAATTGATCTCCCTGAACTACTTGAGGACATCCCACACAATATTAGACAGAGCATGTGTCTCATGATGATGCTCCAGTAGATTTTACTCAGGTTTGTAGGCAATACTCATGTAATAAGAAATGTGGCTCAAATTAACACTACTAGTGTTTAGTTCACTGAGAATCAAATCAGAAACTAAAGTGTTGAGAAAATTAAGTTCAATGGTTCTCTCAACAACTCAAAGTAGTAATTGACTTTGGGAACGCCATTTATAAAGGGTGGAATAACATTTTGGTGGCGTGAAATACAAAAGTTGAAGTTTAAAAGTGACTTGAGTAACAAAAATGGAGAAATAAAAAAAGCTTCGTTTTTTTGGTACTTTCAATTCCAGTGAGCAGTTTATCTATTTATCTATTTTGAGTTACTTTCGATAAAACCAAGTGACGATGAGTTTCTGGAATTTCAAGATACCCACCAGCAAGCAGTGGTGTCCCCCGGAGTTCAGTTTAAAGTCCAATTATTTTTTGTATCCATCAGCGATGTCACAGACTTACGAATTAATGGTCAATTGACTTCATTTGCTGGAGACATTAGTGTAACCTGAAGTAGTTCAGATATACCAACATCACATTCTACCCTAGTCAAAGATCTCATTACTTCAGTTATATCTTAGAAAGGAGTTCTGCAACCTCTCAAACTGCACAATAACTCAATAAGATCTTCAAACTCGATTGAGTTTTTTGATCTTCATATTGACGGCGCCCTTAAATGGTCTGTTCATGGAGGACAAAATTGTTTTTCCCTTAAATCTGTGTCTGAACAGCTGCCTTCTTCCACTGCTCAACCAATTAATAAATACTCTTTGTTCGAATCGCACCTACTCTATGGATTGCTTTTTGCGGGTATTGCAGTCTGCAAGTCTCCGAATCTATCTCCAAGTTATAAAAAAATATATTCGTTACATTCATAGCACATATTATAAAGAGAACAGATACGAAAGCTTGACAGAGACTGTAAAAAGAGAGAGAGAGAGAGAGAGAGAGAGATGGGTGGACTCCGTTCGGGCTGCTCCGCGAAATTTGTCAACAGGGTTGTCAATTTGCATAATATTCCTTCAATTTACGATCATAGGTCGAATATTTTATAAGCATTTTCTTAAGTGTGATAGTTATACAGATACAAATATTCGATAATTACTTGTTTTAAATCAACTTTATTAACAATAAAAGAATTATACAATTAAAAAGATTATAATGTATAAAAATCATACCATAGATACAAACTTTTTCCACAAACCACATCCTTGGCAACCATGCACAATAACGGTGACGGCTAACCTAACCTAACATAATCAAAACGTCAAAACATGCTCAAAATCAAATATAATCTGTTCTCAAAATTCATAACGCCATTTTTGTTTGCTTCATTGTTTGAAGGTGTACAATTGGCGATATTAATTGTGTTATTTGACTAATCGATTGTGCCTTGTGGTGATATTAACTTTAAAAATATAGTGGTATAGATTATTATTCTTATAAAATGGATAAACATCACGGCGGAGTGTATTGTTCATACAGACTGTCCAAATAAATTTTATTCGGAAAAAAAAATAAACTTATTTTGATTTCCAAGGGATGAGAGTATTTAATTTAATATACCGGCCTATGATAAAAGGAATTTTAAAGTTTTTGATATTAACTTTGGTGCTACAAATTATGCATAGGTGTATATTGTATTCCCTTTGATAATAAATAAATTAAGAATTATTTGTACTTTGAAATTTGGTTGATTTTTGTAATTATTTGTGCTATCTCCCAAGATTATTTAGTTAGACTATTCATAACAAATCATAGAAATGTACATATATAATATATATTCGATTATGTTTATTGTTTTAATTTATGGCGCAGTCTTAAAGATTAAGTGGAAACTTCCAAAAAAACTAGATCCGGCACTAGAAATTGCTATTGTCACCGGGTCAACACTGCAATTTGGTAAGAAATTCAGAAATTTTTTCAAACTGGCAACATTGCGGCCATACCGAGCTGAAGGTCCAAGGTCATTGACGACGGAGCTGAAAATCGTTTGATGTTTTACCGGGATTCGTATCAGCTCTCTTTATAATCTGTGTTCATAGTTTAAGTAGTAGGACGCATTGCGAATTCTTTTTTAAAAATTACGAAATTTCATTCTTGAGTTAACTGTATTCTTTTCTTTGAAATTAATTTGGAATCATGCAGTTCATCAATACCAATGCATTTTATACTCAGCGTTGTGGAACTATCTTGAAGTCATTTCCAACAACCTTCCATTTGGGTTCTGTAGTGGAACGCATCCGATTCGATAACTATAGTGAAGCAGTGTCCGAGCGCAGTTAGTTCCTGGATGGGTGACAGCTTGGGAAACACCCTCGAATCCCGTACAGCCTGTAGCGGAGTAGCATATTACAGCTCGCAGGAATTACCTATACTGAAGAACCGAGGTCCTGAGTCCTTGGATATTGGGCTCGATGAAAAGCCCTATACCGCTGGTTGGAACACTATTGAGTTCGGCAAAATTAGCTATTAGATGAGATGAAGATAGATGAATTAGATATAGGCCAAATAAGACCAAATAAAAAAAAACTTTCCATTCGGTAGAAATCAAAAATATCATACCCAGTATTGAGTGAAATTCATATAATATTTTTGTGAATAATATCTCATATCGGACGGCAGTAACGAGTTTTGTTCTCGAGGTTGATGTTTCCTGTGACGAATTTTAAATCACCCATAAAGGTAGCAGTGTATGTGTAACATGGATAGATTTTACAACATAATCATCCAAAAAATTACAGGAAAAGAAGGTTCAAACCCATTCTATTGAAGATGTATCAATTGCCCATATTATATTTTCAGATCAATTCATCACACACTGCAATGTGTATTAATAATTTTATCTATTTGTGTATCCTTCAATGTCTATGTACTTTGGAAAAAAATATTATATTCTTGGGTAATGCTGCATTTATTTGAAAGATTAACGATTCACCTTATCTTCTTCTGATGTAAAATAATGTCTTTCACAGTGTTAGATAGTAAGTTCAACGTGGGTGTAGCATTCAGAGTTCCATAATGACGTATGATTTAATGTTTAAGTAGGAGAACTTGTATAAGCTCCGTTGAGTTAACTATTCGGTTGGTGAGAAAATCCACAGGGTCAAGTGAGTTGAAGATTATTATCAATACGTAAAATAAAAAAAGGTAACTTCAAATGCTTCCAATTTCATATATCTTTTGAAATTCTATTTTCAGTCATAAAAAGTCTCCAACTTCATCATAGGTTATACATAAGCTCTTTCACATTTTCTAAGAACCAAATAGCTGCAAGCATTCGTCCTATTATATAATTCTGTTTAAAATTGGCCTTTGATATATCATTGATGTTCAAGATCACCTTTATAGGTAGGTAATTCAACTGCAATTTTTCGAATGAAACTTTTAGAATTAAATTGATGGATTGTAATGAATAAGTTGATAGATTTTCAGGACGAATGGAGAAACATGAGTTTTGTTTTTTTTGATATAAGAAATTATACTCACTCTTTCGGAATATAAATACCAATGCAATTTTATAATAGATTGGAGGAATTTTCGATGCACCTCTTCCTAGCGACTGCAGACGAATTGCTGAAAGTGGCTTATATGGAATGAGCCGTCAAAAACTTTGATAAGAAAAGGAAAACAAATCAAGTTAAAGAGCTATTTTCATTGCGTGCAGGAATAATTATAATGTTCGATCCCTCTTCACTTGACTCTCCTTCAACACCTAAGAAAAAACGGGCTTAGCAGTACCTGAAAGTACTGAAACTAGTAGGCACCCGGATGTTACAGGTACGAATATTTTGGACGAAGTTTAATATTTACATCCACACTTTGTAAATTCACATGCTCAAAATACGGCAAAATTATTTCATAGTTTCATTTTCAATAATGTTCAACCTTTTTTTTTTCTAAGGAGCCGTCCCTCGCCGGTACCACCTCAGCCTCCTAGGCTTATTGTGGATACTCCTAGTGTTCTGACTACAACCTATTCAGCCATTCCGTTCCCTGTATAAGCTCATACAGTTTCTTTGCTGGTTGGTTGTAGAAGTCTTCTGGAGTCATTTGGGGTCTACCATACAGTTTCTGCCTTCTGTGGTCCAGCGACTCACAGTTGCATAATGCAGAGCTGTTTCGGTATCCTTTTTGCATCTTCTGCATGTAAGGTCTCCGTTGTACAGCCCTATTTTGTTTGGGTGCTCCTTTGTGGGAAAGTGTCCCGTAAGTAGCCCCGTTATGGTGCGTAGTTTGTTCCTGCTCATTGAGAGCAGTTCTGTCGCTACTTTTTCTGATGGTTCTTTTATGAATTTCTTCCCATGTATTTGCCTGGTCGTATTCTTCCAGTGTTTATTGTGTTGTCCTTTCAACCACCCTTTAAACCATGACCTCGTTAAGCATCTGTGGATGCCCACAGCAGGTTCGGGTCCATTCATCAGAGTTGACGATCCTACTCTTGTGAGTTCGTCAGCTTTTTTATTGCCTGCGATTCCTTTATGACCTGTGACCCACTCCAGTGTTACACTGTTCCGAGTCGTTCTTCGCCGCATTCCCATACTAGCCGAGATGTCACCCTATAAGTCTGAAGTGCTTTAAGGGCGGCTTGACTGTCACTGTAGATCCTGATCTGCTTGTTGTTGTAGGCTCTCATATTATTAGCCCTTGCACTTACAAGTATTGCATAGACCTCTGCTTGAAATACAGAAGCGTATTTGCCAAGCGAGACGATCCCTTCATATTTGCTCGTCTTGCTGTATATGCCCGCTCCAATGCCGAGTTCATTTTTTTATCCGTCTGTATACCAGATCAGTTCATTCGCTCTACTAAGTGGTGGTGCGTTCTCTTCCTCAAGCTCCTTTCGATCTTTGATGACAATCTCGAAGCTCTTGCCATGCCATGTGCCACGTCATAGTCCGATGCTTTTTCCAGTCGGGTTAGTGCTGCCCTTGCTTCGCACATTATGACACACTGTAGCGGAGGAAGGTCTAGCATTGTCTCCAGTGCCGCTGTAGGAGTAGTCCTCATTGCCCCTGTAATGCCAATGCATGCAAGTCTTTGGACCTTGCTTAGTTTTAGCATAGCAAAGGATTGTCTGATCTTTGGCCACCATACCAGAGATGCATATGTGATCCTGGGAATGACAACCATGTTTAACTTACTAAACGTAATATTAGACACTGGCGAAAGAAAATTATTCCGTTATAACTTAAATACGTTTTTTAACGATTTATCAAGATAAATCACTCGGACGTCTATATATTACTGCATCCTAAATTAAAGGATTAAAAGTTTGTAACTAAATGCCTAGGAGTAGAATATTTATGGCTTTATATTTTTTAACTCCAAAAGAGCCGACTGCCAATCGACGGGAGTTGACAATTTTCAAGTGACCAACGGGTTTATATTCATAATAAATGAAGCAACAATAAATTACTTTTAATTCAATACGTTACGATGTCCATACCAGCTGGATCTGTTTACTTTGAATGGCTTAACAGTTACTCGATTTACCAACTGAAAATTAATAAACCAAAAAATATTATCTTCAATCTCTTACCATCATTACTCTTCACTCTCATTACAGAATGTTTGTCATACAAATTCTATATTCAATATTTTTCGTTTGTTCCCAAAATTCTGACTCCAGAATTGATTTTTCAATTGATTAAGTCATAAAGGTAATCCATATTCAACAAATGGTGAGCTTTAGACAATTTTTGAAAACAATTAGTGTATCGCTTCAAAATAAACATGTTTGCAAAATTGTAATCTCAATCGGTTAGTGTAAGATTTGACCTGAACATACATACACAGAAACATTGCGAAGAAAAAAACTAAAGTAGAAATCTGCCGTCCAAAGCTAAACCCCCGTATTTGAAAAAAAACCGAAGAATGAGATATTGTGTCTGGTTTAATAAGAATATTAAAAACTTGGATCTTTTCTATGCTATAACCTCGTATTTTGCTCAAAAACGCTAAAAAACGATCCTTTTTTTACCCGTATTTGCAAAAAATACCTTAAATACTAAGAAAAGTTCACGTATTTTTGTTTTACCATAGAATAAACACGTACTTGCAATCAATTACGTAGATTTTCTTTAGTAAAATTCAAATACGGGTATTACGCGTAGCGTCTACAATATTTCGGGCGTGTTCATACGTGTTTCTTTCTAATTGTCTTAGTGTGCCAATAATATCTAGTCAGACAGAAGGGTCAATGTTATAAAAATGGAACTTGAAGATTTCCAACTGTGGACAAATTTGCCTTCTGTAGCTAAAGTTAAAAAAGAAACTCCAAAACTGTACATTTCTAAAATTACTGGAAAATTAATTAAACGTAATGAGTATGAGTTATATTTTGGAAGAAATAATAATGATAATTGGAGAAAACTCGATTTTTTGCAAGAAAAAATATATTTGACCCAATCAAAACCTAACCTAACCAAATCACAACCTAACGGGTTTGGAAAAAGTGAAGTGGAAAACATCCTAAAACATCTTGGTGATATAATACCAGAAAATAGAGAAAGTTTTGGCTGGGACTACCTGAAAAAAATGTTTTAATATGAAACAATGTTAAGATGTTCTATTTTAACTTGATTATTAGGTATTATTGCCGCATATTTGTGTATAATATTAAAATAAAACTGTATAGCTGCTTTACTATGGTTAATTGGATAGCAAAAAATTGGTCGTTTCCTTGGGAATATCCCGGCACTTCTACCTTTTTTCCTAGTACATATCACAATTAATATAGCTGCAATCACCGTATTATCAAAATACCGGTATTGTCCCTAGTATAAAGCCTCATTTTTCATAACGATATTCACTGTATGGGTTTTTATTTTATGAAAGTGATCCAATATGAATGTTTTCACGTGGTGACTAGATCAAGTTCGAAGATCCAGGATAATACAGTTTGTGACTCTTGGAATATTCTCAATGCTCGGTCTGCTTCTTTTACCAATTTGTTATAGACTTCGCTGTACCATTGATTTATTCGATCGGGTTGTGCTCAACAGCCAAGGCACTTGAACTGAATTTTGGTACCACTCCCCATGTTATCTACTTCCACTCCAGATGCTCCATGTCTTCTATATAGGCCACTAGTTTGACTGGATGGATTCTCAGTAGTTGTATCATTTCCTCTCCAAAGTGCTCCTTTTCTTGTGAGCTCTCACTGAAGCAGATTATGTGACTAGGTGTTCCATCATAGAGTTTATATTTTCTTCACAGAGGTTCACTTCTTGCTTTGCCCATTTTGTGCAGATGTTCAGTAATCTCTTTGTATAGAGGTGCTCTTGTGTTAACCTCTATTTAAGTCGGTGTTCCCTATCTAGCCAGTTCCCAGGAGGTATGATGCAATCTTTTGTGAATACACAAAACCGTTCCGGATCTCTAAAGACTCAGAAGCAGCTTCTGCAGATGATTTAATATGACAGGGGAAAAAAAGGATTCACAAATTGACATGGAAATCTCGAACATGGTGTCTAAATTATTTGGAATGACGGTCAATCAAAGTGAAACCAAGGTTATGTTTATAGTTAAACATACAATTCGACGGAATGAAAATTGGACAAGTGAGAGGATATAAATACTTGGGAGTAAAGATGGAAGAAAATGGAACGGTGGGAGTTGAAATTGACAACAAAGTACCAAAAACGATGAAACTTCACCACACGATGAATTCGACATGTATTTCAAACAATCTACCGTCCAATATTAATATTCTGGTGTGAAACTTGGTATTAAAAAAAAGACAGAAGAGTAAAATACAAGCAGTTGAGATGACGTTTCTCAGACGAGTTGAGGGAATCCTTGATCTAGATTTTATACATGATGATTTTCAATTGCTTATATCCGAGGGGTAAACCGCGACCAAAAATTGTGTACACCCCATTGGACATTGGTCTTTAATTGTCCCATTAGTCCACTAATTTGTCTCTATTGGTCCTCCATTATCCATAATTGGTCCTCCATTGGTCATAATTGGTTCCTCATTGGTCGCAATTGGTCCTCCATTGGTCATAATTGGTTCCTCATTTGTCGCAATTGGTCCTCCATTGGTCATAATTGGTTCTCCATTGGTCATAATTGATTTTTCATTGGCCATTATTGTATTACTCAGATTGTCCCGTTTACCTCTTATTTATCTGAGTTCTCGGTATCGGTGGAATATATCCAGCCCCTCGTCATCGCTAGAACTAGTTGTTCTCTTTCGCTTTTTTGAAGCTTTTTTTGGTTTCTACATTCGTTTTCGAAGTTTTTCCCGGAACTCTCAGATCTTGTTGGAAGCAATCGAGAAATTGATAGATGTGCCAAGCTTATCGGTGGTGACTTTGCCATTTGATTCGTCAAGAAGCCAACAAAATGATGACTTTCTTATTATTACTGTTTCACCTGTGAAATCCGTTTTAATGAACAGGGATTTTTCAGATAAAGTGCCTTCTTCAATTCGGTCAGAATAGTCTCTAATATTGAGTTTTTTAGGACACTTAGGTTGAGAAATTCTAAGAGAACTTTCCTTGCCATTATTGAGACCTTCGATCGGAGCTTCATTCGGAACTTCACAAATAACCGAATCAAAAAGTAAAGCGGAAACATTGTTTAGGTACATCGTGTACACGTGTTCGTGTATTAGTTGAAGACAATTTAAACAAGTTTAAAAATGTTCAAAATATAAATATAGTTTACCCTAATCAGGTGATTATTTTTGATATAATGTTATCCTAAGATATTTTACTTTGTGACGTCAATGTGTTGTTGAAAAGTTTCTTGTAACAAATACCTGACGAGTATAGCACTGAAGATGGCTTAAAAGCCGAAAGCGCTCTGCGATTTAAAAAAAAATTAAATTTTACACAGCTTTTACTCAGCTATAAATCGTATATATCTGATCTAAAAATTGGTTTTCATCCATATCTTTCTCATCATCTGTTTCTTCCGAGATTTTTACATCCAGTACTTCATCATGTATTTCGCTGTCTGTGGCTGCCATATCTTCTGGGTCTTTTTCTGTTTGCCTATATATCTACCTTTGATAAATAACTTCATATGTTGTACCATCGTCAACTACAACATCGTCAAATGGTGTAAAGCGTTCAGTCAGGCAACTCTGACACCGCATCGACTAGTCAAGCAGTGCGCTAGTCTTATATTCCATTGGTCCTTAATTGGTCTTAATTGGTTCTGCATTGGTCCTTCATCGGTCTTAATTGGTTCCTCATCGGTATCAATTGTTTCTTATATCTCGCTTATATCTCAACAAGTAACGATCTTAGCGATTCATCTTATTGAACCTTTTTCAAAGGAAACGAAATAGTTTGTATAAATCCAGTCGTTTTCAAAATAACTTCTAAAAATGAGAATTTTTCAGCAAAATCTGATTCAATGACAGGTATCATCTCAGGAGCTATCGGTTCTTAGTAAATCCTACTTTAAAACAATCTGATACCATTAAATACGGCTAGATGGATATTTGAAAAAAAAACTAGTTGACGTGTATTTTAAATGGGAAATATTCTAACGCTTTGAGCGAGTACTTAGAGTTAATATGAAGGGGTCAAATTTTCCAGGGATTCTTTTTTGGACATTTTTAACGGTAGCGGAAATAAAAAAAATTCCCAAGAAATAAGCATCCTTATAATGCTTTCGAATTTATCGTTGATCATTTTATTCTTAAATTAAAAATTAGCTCCTACTTTTTAGTTCAATTACCTATGAAGCTTGTTTTTTAAACTACCTATTCTCGTTAACATTTCATTTTTATATTGAAAATTACTCTTACTTTTCTTACTTTTCAATTCGATTATCTATAAGGCAAGTTTCTCATTCTTTTTAAACCATAGTTTATTATAAGCTTGTTTGTTCCAATTTGTGCATGAATCTGCTAGTAGGTACTTGATTTGAATGTTTACATGTAAGTAATAATGATAATAATAATCTTGTTAGATGAAATATCATGGTGTACTGTAGTAATAGTGTTATAATAGATAACCCAATTCCGTTCTTTTCCTAGTCATGATAATATTATGAATTATATTCAACTTGAACTCACTATAATTCAATAGATATCAATATATGGCCGGCAATAGTTAATAATTTATGCTCTAGAACTCACGATGAATTTCAATGTTATAGTTATTCAGTAATTGCGATTTTACTATGAATTCCGTCGAAGAAAGTAGCGTCAGAAATAACGGAATATGCATCGCCACAAATAAATATCTCGATAAGGATGCAGCAAAGTTGTACTTAGTTATCGCCTGATAGTCTTGACTCAATTTTTAAGGAAGTAATACATTTCTACGATAAGTATGGGTTTATATCTTATCCATATCATCTTGATGTAAAAACCATTAAATATAACGTGATATAATTATTCGTAATAAAATGGTGTAATAAAGTGTTAGCTCCATTGAGTACTCAGTGGTAGCGTGACGAGCAGCATCTTTCAATTAACTAGATAAAGTAGCTGAATTAACTTTAAGCTCCTACTCACAGCTGTGACCAAACATTAATTATCATGAAAATGAATTGAGGTATGATGAAAAGCGTAAATATACAAAAAATGTATGCGAACTGAACATTAATTATATATAGGTACTAACACAGGAACTTCTACTATGGAAATTTTATTATTTACCTTATCATTTATTTCGAAATTTAGAACTCAGGCATAAATACCGCAGAATAATAGTTATTTCAACGCTTAATGAATTTTGGAAAATATTTTTCAAAGACAGTGACTGGTCTATAAACTATGCTGTCCCTTCTAATTGCAAACCAGAATGGTTGGTGTTAAATATCCTGTAGATATACCAACCTCGTTTGACTTTGAAGTGGTGTAATTCAATATCTGTCGGTGCCTATATAGCCCGGGAAGAAGTTGTTGCTTCTTAGCTGAACGATTACTGTCTTTAAAAAATACTTTCTAAAATTTATAAAGCGTTAGAATAATTATTATTTTGCGATATCTATTGGTAACGCGCTTTGATAAATACGACAATACTACAGGAAACTCTAAGAAAACCTCATTCACGGATATTTCAAACTGTAGACTGTGGAGTATAGACCATACGATATTATGGCCTCGCCATTAGAAGAAAGAGCGGTTTTGAAGTTTAGACACACAAATTTTCGGTAAATCTTCAATAACTATGTAGTTCACAATAATTTAAAGTTTGTAGAGCGACCAGTTTCACGTCGAAGTATATGCTCAAATAAGCTCGAATGAATAAGACAATAACCTTGCCACCATACCTCATTACAGTGATTATGCTGCCTATAATATTATCAGATAAATCTTCAAAACCGAAGGAAGATAGGCAAAACAAAACAAAAAGTGTGATGCCGCCAATTGCAGAGAGTTTGGGAATAATCAACCAATCACTTGCACTTGGAGAACGCCTCTGATAGTAGTTCATTTAATATAATTCAGTGGGGTGTATAGCATAGATAAGTGTATAGTACTACTTCTTCACGCAAGTACAAAAGTAGAATCGATATCATGGAAATTGTCCAAGCTCGTAATTTCAGGTGTGGGATTTATGATTTTTTTGTGGGGTACAAAAACTCGCACCGTTAATCTTATACATACGTACAACGGCTTTGGCAGTTTTCCTTGACCTGACCGGGATCAAATTTTTAGTTCGAGCATGCGTACTGTGATGCTGTATAAAGTGACATGTTTTTACTATTTCTCTGTTATTGTGAATAAAACACGGGAATAGCTAACGAGTCAGCTCCTTCTAAAATGAAACGTGGGTAAAATCATTTGTATGTTGTAATACCGGACATTTAAGAAAATCTCTGGCTTCTTATTAGGATGGCCAAAGAAACATTACAAAATTATTCACTTATTCTTCATTTTTTTCAGATGTATGACAATAATTTAAGCTCTCCTTCAAGTAATGAAGAACTCTTAGTTCATTTTTATCAAAGACATCACTGCCATGTCAAAATTTTCCGCCCGTTCATAAAACAAAAATTGCCAATCGATTTACAACGGATCACAAACTGAATGTCAGAGTTTGATAAATTTCCAATCGATTGGAAATTCTTTCCACGAACAAACCTAATGAACTGTTTTGCCTGTATTTGTCATGGTGCGATTACCGGCTACTCTAAAGATTTTTGTGCCTACCCCTTGTAGCCATATTTATTGTCGAAATTTTGAGTGCTTTCAGTGCAGCTTGGCATTTTGTGAATAAGGCATTTGAACGGTATGTCCTTTCCTGCCTTTAAATTTTCTAAGGCAATGGTGAATTGCCATCACTCCCGCTTTGAAACTTGTCACGTATTTAGATGATCTTATTGGAATATAAACCTTTTTCAGCACTTCAATTCCGGTTCCTTCACTTACTTTTGCCCTGAAGCCGTCCGTATTCCAGATCATAGATAAAAAAATACTTATAGATGAGAAACTGACCCGTGTTGCCCTCTATTTGTACGGGTGGCGACACCTTGAGAGTGCCGTCAGTACCTCTAACACAAATCAGATGGTTGTGAACTTCGCTAACAGCCGAAAAAGAAAATTCCTGTAATTTTCCAGTTTTTGGCGGCATATTCAAAATCACTTTCATTTTACTTTGATTGCAAAATGACATTCATGGTCCATTTTTTTATATTAGATTTGAAGATACTCAACATTAAATTGATATTACAATAATAAAATTCAAATAGTCAAGTAAAATTGAATGAAATGTCAAAAATGGACCATAGAATGCCTGAATTTTAAAAAATAAAGCAATAATGATCAGTTTATAAAATATATTTTATTGAATAAAAAAAGTATACAATAAATGAAACGTTTTTTTACCTACATATTTCAATGACAAACATGAAGAAAAATAAATGTTAGGAATTCAACCTCAATGCTGGGAAGTTCAAAGCTGTAAGGAAGAATAACTACTCATGATTTTTCATAAAGATAAAGCTTACCGGGTGCACCTCACATCACATTCTTTCACAATACATATTCTCGACATCGTCTATTAAAGTAAAAGTCCAAATATAAACAATAAAAACCAACTACGAATACACAACACACACACACAAACAAATAAGCAAAATAGTTTTTAAAAACAAAAACTGGACAAACTCACGATACACGTCGTCAAACGTTGGTCTGCAGCTGTCACCATGGATAAGTTATCAGGCAGTTGTCAGTTTATTAGGTTAGGATGTCAGCGATGATCTTGCGCTGATATATATGCGGAAGAATCTGCAAGTACCACTAACGACGTTACAGTTTTCATTGAATTATAAATTTAGTACTGACGGGACACTCTATGTGGCAGCACCCTCGCGCCTTCAGAGATCCCCTACCCTGTTCCGGATAGCCACAGTTTCTATAGGTACACGTTTCTTCCAGCCTTCCTACCTGGTATAGTTATTTGGAACTGAATTTCCATATTAGTTGTATCTTCCGTTTTGATTGATATCTAATTTACTTGTGACAAAAATGATTTCGTACTTTCGACAACCTTTAGTTGGAAAATGTTATCATCCGATTGACGTTAAGCGTGAGTTTTAGTGACCCATCGATCATAAATGTAACACTTTATTCACTGTTTAGTTCTGATACCTCAGCCAAAGTGGCCTACCTTCATTCCATGTTATAGCTTATAAGTGATGTAATCCACTACAAGTTGCATGGATGCAGTTATTTTTTAATATCGATTTTTTCATGTTATAGAGAAAAAATTAGGAAAAAATTGATTTTTCCATAACAAGAAATTTTTTTTATTCAAATAATGTTGAAAAAGGTGGGATGAAATATCAACTTGAGCTCTTCATTTATATATTATACTGTGTTTTGTTCAATTCCAAGCTTGAAATATAAAAATCAAATATCATCATTTTACGTTGAGCTATCGGAATTGAAGCTTCCTGTGACGAGATTCAATCACGATCCATATAGTCTCCTCTGGAATTTTATGAACCTCAAATAAACATTCACCCAAGTTTTTTATATGTGCACTATAAACTATAAAATATGTTGCAAATCAGTGTACCATGATCACCACATCAAAATTGAATTCCACCTTCTCAACAGTATCTGACAGTTTTTTGAGTTAATCATATTTAAATCACTCTACGAAGTTAAATTATCTTAATATATTCAAAATCATTCTTCAGTATGCTCAATTATTCTGTTTTTACTCACACGATCGGCAAACATTGAACTCAATAGATAGCGTTAACGAGTTTATCCATAGATACTGAAATATTCAAAAACAAATAACATACTGCGATATAGGAGTTGCATGTAACTGTAACAGAATAATTGTAACTTTCAAATGATACATGACAGTATCTGTCACAAAAAAAAAATCGAATTAATGAAAATATTCGTATTTCCTTTATACGGTTAGTTCCCCGACTATGCCGACAACTTCTTGTATGTTGTGCAGAAGTTAAATGACCTGTAGATGAGAAGCACACAGAGAGCAG
>CAJUYH010002423.1:0-40074 GCA_910591685.1 Galerucella tenella
GGTTACATACAACCTTCTTCAGAAACATTAGAATCCAGTCCAAACTCGACATCAGCTTTGCTTTGGAAGTCTGTTGTATATTCTTAGTCACTTTGGGATGAGGTAGACTCCGTTTCACATAAGAAGGAGCCACGTGAAGCTTGCCAACTGTCTTGCGCAGAAATCAAGGTCGGTATCGTCTATCTAAGTTGCCTCGTAAAGACAGTTTCATGCCAACAAACGAACATCGTTAAGTATAAATATTCCAACGATTCCAAGTATTCTCATATAACAGGTTTTGTTGTAAGTGAAACTTCCCCGTAAAGGATTAAATAGTTCACAAATATTTCAATTTCTAATACATTATTAATATTGTTATTTTGTGTTGACCTACAAAATGTGAAAACCTCACGCTACTGATTTTAAATCGAATGTCAATTTTACAATATGGTGCTGGTTTTGACAACAAGCTTGCGCATACTACTGAAACTTCAAGTGGCTTCTTTTTACGTGAAACGGAGTCTAGCATTACAAGCTACAGGGTCTCGGTGAACGTTATCACACCTTAAGGGGCATCTACCAAATTCGACCTTGCACAATTATGCTTTGTATATTTTTTTGTTTTTCTACGTCCTCACGTTTAAGTTCACATAACGAAAATTTTATTAGAAATATGAAAGCTCCGCAACATGTAGGTAGCCAAGCGGTCCAAGCAGATTTTGGTTCACGTACTACTCTATAAGCTTCGTCAGTACTGAACTGGGAGACCGCCGAGACCGGCGAGCGTTGTATCAACAATGGAACGTTACGCGACTACCGAAGCAGAGAGACAATGTCAGTCATAGAAGGATAGAAAAGCGAGAGATGGATTTTTATCCGATATTTTAGTGGTAGCAACCGAATTTCAATAAGGAATTGTACGGCCATAAGTAATTTGAGGACTCTGAGATTTTTATATAGTATTCATAAAGCTTCAAATTAGACTTCTTATCAATTAGTTTTTCCATTTAATCCATATTTAATTCTTTACAGGGGCTCAAACTTTGCTTAATATGTGTAATTACCTCATGATTCGTATTTTTTTCAACAAAATTTGGTTAGCATCTCAAACATTAATCTACATGAAATATTTTTTCCTTAATTTTCAATACATCCATTGCCTCAAAATTCTTTGCCAAAAATACATCGATATTTTGTCAATTCGCTGCCGATAGATTCTCCTTAATTAATGCCCGTGGAAATACTGAAATTATTTAAAGAAATAGCCAGTGTCAATCAGCTTTTTTTCTCAACGGTAGTCAAGTGGTCAAACCAAATATTATTGTCTTCATGCTTTGTAAAAAACGAAACAAGGTCTTTTTTCCTTTATTACAATTTCCTTTAACAATTTATTGTCATATTCAAGTTAAGCATGTTATCAATAGAGTTCAAGGTAATAGTATCATACTATACAAGGGATATTGTCCCTTTTAATTACAAACCAAAATGGTTGGTTATATCGTGAAGATATTCCAGCCCCGTTTAGCTTTGGACTGTGATTCATTGTGTGTCGGGGCATATAGCCTGAGAAGTAGATGTTTGTTCTTAGTGAACGGTCTACTCTTTGAAAAGTGATTTTCAAAATTTGTAAGGCGTTATAATAGTTTGATACTATTATCTTGACATCTATGAACAAGGTCTGTTAAATGTAACAAGTTTAATGCCTAAGTCTTTCCTTATTTTGTTTTTATCTTGAACGGGACGTTCTCTATTACCCTTATGCAAAGGGCAAAGTTTTTTTGCTTTCAGATAACCAGATTCTCTATGTGGAGCTATGATATTTTAGGTAGATTTTTTCTATACCTATACTTTTGACTTGCTCAAATTTTACTCAACTCAACTTTGAAGTATATTTTGTGTCCACTCCAACGTGTTTAACATCTTATCTTAGCATTTGAAGATTTACTTACACTTATCACAAGCTGAAGAAGAAATCCCAACTATATTTCGCAGCACTCAACTTTCATATAAAAAACCTACAAGGTTTTCCGTTTTAGCGAACTGTCTCATTTCAAGGGCATAAACTAGAAAAGAGGGGGACTGAAATACCTTTCTGGGGGCCTCAGCCCTTTTGCAGAATCAGCCCCAATGTAAAGAAATAGGTAAATCCGGGAAAAAGAGAAGATCTGACCATTGGAAAGATCTAGTAGGGCTTATACAATCAAAGACTCTTCTGGGTGACTACAACCTGTTGGAATCAAATGAATGCATAAGTCAAATTGAAACTGCGCTTATAGTTTTAACAGAGATCCTAACGGGACATTGTCGCCTGAATAGGCACCTGAAAAAGCTCAAAATAGTGTGGGAAGAAGAATGCAGATTTTGTGGAATGGAAAAAGAAACCTCCATCCACATACTTTCCAACTGCACAGCACTTCAGAATCCCAGAGCACAGCACCTGGGAGATTACTGGATAGAAGAGTTGAAGTTGAAGCCTACAGGCATCCTAAAATTCATTCGGGAAATAGGACTAAGGGAACTACTAGTTTCTGAGACTCTCCTCAGAAACTGAGTAGGAGTAAGGGGGCCCAATAGATCTTTTAGGTCTCAGTGAATGTCACCCCAAAATACATACATAGGTAGATACAAGGACATTTCCCTCACTTCCTCTGAGTAATATATGGAAGTGTACGTGAAGGTTTAGTGAGTTGTGCGTGAGGAAAATTGGAATATACAGGGTGGTCCGTAAGTAATGTCATAGATTTCGAAAGTGCATTGTCTGGTAAACAACCCTACTCCGAAGGAGGGGGGTTGTTACCTCAAAGCAACATAATTGAGAGACGTTATGGCAAAATTATTGCAAATTATCAATGTTCTTATTATAGCTGATAATGAATTTGCTGACATCAGCGCCTACCAACATTATTATAAATGAAATAAACGATACGATATAATACGATAAATAAGTTAATCGCACAATTACACCAACAATATAGCTTTTGTGGCGCCCTCTAGAAAATACAACGAATCTTTCAATTTACATAGAAAAAACATTTTTGACATTTCAACTTCACCAGCCTGTAACTTTTTCATAATTAATATTTTATTGAAAGAAGTTGCGTCGGATTGTAATATTTTTATGCAAAGAATCTTCCATTCCACTTTAGACCATTACTTACGGACCACCCTGTATATCCTAATTGAAACATTGATTGATATTTATAATCACGATTCGGGAAAAAGTAGCTGTGTTATACCTATGATTTTCTGCTTTTAGCAGTAACAAGAGATTGAAAAAGTATCATTTGTTTGGGCCACGTGCCAAATATTTGATCGTCAAAGTCATAGATTATAGATGAAAATACATTAAATAAAAAATATCCAATCGTATTCGTTTTCAAAGAAAATTGGAATAAACAATTTATAAAAAGATAAGCTGCAATTAACACTAAATATATTAATGATGCTTTTTTGTACTTACAGGAGCTTTTGGAGCAGCTATTTAAATTATTCGACCAAGACCGAAATCAGTGTTTGGCGCAAGAAGATTGGATAGAATTCTTGAAGCAAAGATTAATGTAAGTTAACCATTTATATGTGATAATCATTCAATAATTAACCACATAAAGATAACTGTAAAGATATGAACGCTATTAAATGAAACCCGAAAAGTACCATAAAATTAATTATGCATTTTAAAACGTTCCTATAAAAGTAAATGGGACAGGATAACGTATTATGCCATGAGCTGAAGGTTACTTCTGGTGATAAAATTTACAACATTCAGCATCAACTAAATTTATTTTAGATTCTCATAACAATTAATAAACCTTTCAAGCGCAAGAGCATTTTTTGAAGATTAAAGTTAAAATGTGCCGACAGTTTCCAAGATATTGTAAAATATTCTATTTTTGCAGTTAAAAAAGCAGTTACAATATCCTCAATCAGATACTGAAATTTCACTGAAGTATTAGCAAGCAATAGAGACATGATCGAAGGCGGTGAGGAACTGCCTGAATCTTTGTCAAAGCTCCGTAGCTACAAAGTGAAACTATACCATACATAGTAATTTGAAACAAAGCTGAACTGCAAAATGCATAGACTTGCCAGTCTAAGCACAAGAGGTGCTATTTGTGGCACCTTCAGAGAAGGAAACAGGAATGGCTGCATATAGGTTGGGATTCGATGGGATTTCCCACGAACCAACCAACACTCAAAATAATTCTATAATAACAGATGTGAAAAAATTCACTTCTTGAAATGAGTTGCAATCTCTACGCTTGCATCATTATTCCATTATTACTCTATCGGTTCGTGCTTACGCATGAAAATCTAAAGGAACTAAAAAGTTCCAAAAGTTCCTTATATTTTCTGATAGGCAGCAATGAAATCCTTAGCATGCCTGCAGATCAGATCCAGACTGGTGACATTTACGAGTCGATAAGATAACCAGCTTCACAAGTGCCAAGTTGAAGAATAGAAGTAAGTATTTTGGTTCGGAGTTTACAACAATGGATCTCAGGCCACCGAGTGAACGGATGCAAATGCTTTAACACTGTCTCAGTCTAGGAAAATATGAGCAAAATTAAAATTTCCCATTGTACTAGAATGAGGCACCCCTCTTAATATTAATAGTACCTTTCAATTTCAGAAATGAAACACAAATCGACTTTGCCGAACAACTAGAAAGTGTAGCTTATTGTCTATGTGGGGAGAAACCTATCTACTTAGAACATTTTTATTTAATTTTTCTAACCAAAGGGGTAAGTGAACTTATTGAAAACTCTTTCCTTTCCAAATTATACAAATTTGCTGCTTTGTTTATTACCAAACACTGAATTTTATTTGATGATCTCGAATATTTTTACAATTTGCATCCATAAATCTCCTGTCTATTTTTTTCAGATTGTGGATAAATTATTTCGCCTGATAGATGAAGAAAACTGTGGGGTGATATCTTCTGAAGCAATAATGGAATTTTTAAGCTCAGTTACGAATTCAAGGTAAAATTTATTTATTATTATTATTTGTTTTTATAAGATTTTTAACTATGTATGGCAATTGAGCTTATAATTTGCATTGTATAGATTCTGTAACATTAGTCTCAAAGTGTGCAATACATTACAGTGCTGCTATTGATTTCATTTGCAAAAAAGTGTTCAAAATTTGATAATATTCCTCAAATAGTTGGAGATACTTGAATATCTTATTCATTTTTGCAGGCCTCGCACTGGCTTTGATAAAAATAGCATAGACCGACTGGAGCAACTGTTTAGACAGACGGTTGGAGAAGGAAAAGAAATTAAAAAGGAAGACTTTAAAAATATTGTCGTCTCGAAAAACGTAAGAATAAACAAATTAGGGTGATATTTCCATAAAATAGGAAGTTTAATTAAATAAATGTTCAACCATTTCAATTTTTTAATAATCATACTCTTTTTTTAGCCGTTTTTTACGGATAGAGTTTTCCAAATATTCGATAAAGATAATTCAGGATCTATTTCATTGCAAGAGTTTTTGGATGCGATGCACCAATTTGCTGGACAATCGCCAGATGATAAAATTAGATTTTTGTTTAAAGTTTACGACTTAGATGGTGAGTACATTCTTTTTACATACAGGATATCTCAAAACTCCTTGTCAGAAAACTTAATTCTGAATTTAACCTATTCCCTTTTGTGTGGAACTTTTTCAAAATACTGAAAGTGCTTGAAAACATCTCTAAAATGTCACTATGTTTTCGAAAATACGAATCAGTATTTGAAGAATTATCAAATAAATCTTCCTCTTGGCTTTGCTAGCTACTTCAATCTATTTAACCATTTTTATACCATTCACCAATATATTTCACTTTCTTTTAACATCATTATCAACAATTGAATCACCTTTTTAACGTTCTAGGAATTTCGTGCATTAATCTCTGTCCTTGATATGTTTGTGTTCCAATCAAAATCCACAACTATGTTAAATACGATATGACCTCACTTTTTCAACCATAATTCATGAAATTGGCCATTTCAAATGTGACGTTACATAGTTTTTTGCTAATTGATATAATTCATTGCAACAAAAACTTTCTTTTTAATGGTCTTGTTTTTTTATCTCATAACAATCTCATTACTTTTCTACATATTTATCCTAGATTAGGACATGGAACCAAATACATTCGTTCACTAGGAAAACTTTGACACATTGTGATACCCAAAGTTTCTATGAGCCAACTCACCTGTCTTTATCATTTAAGACACATCCAGTATTTTGCGAAGCTCATGTGCCACTTTTAAATTCTTTTATAGGGTTTTAGGCTGAAAAACTTTGAAGCAGATTTCTTCTAGTGCCTTCCAATGACAGTGGGTGTTCAATAGTTTCTTTTTCACCTTCTCTACAATTTTTGCATATCTGGACATGCATTGACCCTTACTACTCACACAGGTACCAGCTATTATGGATACCACAGGCTATTTTTCTTTCTCCATTTTTCCATTGTCTCTCCTGGGCCACAAGGTTGAAGCTATATAGTTAATTGCACCATCGCTCTTTCTGTTGGTGTTGTAGCTACTGCCGTTGCAGTAATCGTTTCACATAACTGCGTCTTTGGACTACGCATAATTCCACTTTGCAGTGACGGAGTTTACAACGCTTCACGTCAACTCCTCGTCACTTTTGTCAATTCGCTAATATCAATTTGTTTTGCTACTTTTTCTATTGGAAGAGATCGTATCCGTTCATAAGACTACATGACATCTGGATGTTCAATCCTTCAGAGTATATTCCCACTCATATGGCAGTCTTCATGACATAGACATGAAGTTCCAATATTATAGTCTTCTCTCGTTCGAAAAGGTATCTTTTTCCCAAAGTTTCTCCTGGCGATTGAATGCTGTACCAGCAGTTTCCGTTTGAGCCATGATTCTTATCCCTACCAATATCTTCGCTACACACCTTGAAATTTTATGAAATTTCATAGGTGATGGTTTGATACAGCATAGAGAGCTTCAACATGTTATGAGAGCATGTATGGAGGAGAATGGAATGCAATTCAGCGAAGAACAAATCAGCGATTTAACTATGGCCATGTTTGAAGACGCTGATTCCAACAACAGAGGAGCTATTACATATGAAGCTTTGAAAAATCAGTTGGAAAAGCATGGAGGACTTTTAGAAAATTTATCAATCAGGTAAAATATCGTTTATTTTAAGATTCAGCGAATCTAATTCAGTGAATACGTTGGTTTCTTAAATAAATATGGTACTGTACGGTATTTGTTTTAGTATTGATCGTTGGCTGGTACCACCGCAAAATAAAAATAAAAGATTGTCGTTATTGAAGAAAATTAGGACCTGGAGACCGTATTACTTTACACTTCCTTATGTTAAAAACAATTACGTTTATTTGACGTTTCTATTCGGGTTTCTACTAGTCAATGCTGCTTTATTTATATCCAGATCAATTCAATACTCAGGGTCAAATTGGTATACGATATTTGCCAGAGCCTGTGGTGAGTATAACATCTATCTAACATATATCTAGAATTAGCCTAACCCAACATAAATGGCTGGAATTTCCTTTAAATTTAGTTTAGTTTCCATTACCACCGGAAGAAATTCGCTATCCACGGAGTTGAGCAACAAGAAGGAATGGGATCCAAATACCATTACCAGACTTGGAGAGAATTCCATTCTATGGTAGACTGAGAGCTCAAAAGCAATAGAAGGAACTGGGGTAGGAGTGTACATACCAGGAACCAAACACTCTGGAAGCGGAAATTCACGCCATAAGAAAGTGTGCTCAGTTCAATATTGACAAGTGATATAGATAGCAAAGGATTATCATAATATCGGATAGTCAAGCAGTAATGAAAGCACTGAACTCCGTGAAACAGTTCCAAAATGGCGTGGGAATGCTTAGGCACACTCAATGAACTAGACAAGAGCAATATAGTCACCAGTCAGATGAACTAGCAAAGAAGGGGACTGAAACACCCTTTGGGGGCCTGAATTCTTCTGCAGTATGAGGTCCAATGTAATATCGGGACAAATGAACGAAGCTGAAAAAGGGGAGATCTGACCAGCTTGGACAATCAAATATTCTCATGGGTGACTACAACACATTGAGTTCTGATGAATGCACAAGTAAAAGTAAAACTGCACTAGGAGTTTCAACAGGGATCCCGAATCGGTTCGGGAATACGATTGCTTACCTAAACAAAAACTTTCGATGATAAACAAGCGTTCTTTGAACAGCACGTGGTTCTTTTTGTGGTTAAATTTCCACAGATTCTTCCTAGAGAAATAAAGCAGAATCCCAAAGCAAATTTTTTTATCATAGATATGCACACTTTATTATATATTTGGGTACTTTTGTGGGCTGGAACCGTTCATAAAATGTTTTTTTTTCAATCTAAATAAATGTGAATCAATCCTTTAACTAGTATTTTTCCAGGACAGTGCTTAAACTTCAACTGTACATTCATATTAATATTGATGTTAAGGCAAACTATTACATTTCTTCGAACAAGAGGATATAGTTCAGTTTTACCTTTAGACCACCATATCTATTTTCATAAACTGACCGGGATGTTCATTTTTGGATACAGCGTTATTCACACTGTCATGCACGTCTGTAACTTCAGTAAGTATTTTTATGGAGTACTTAACTCTCTGTAGGTAATTTAACGATAGAGGATTGCCGTTTTTCGCTCTTAGGTACTTATAAGCATGTTTGGTTGTCTTCGCAACTAAACGATTATAATCGATAGCAAATGAAGAAATACATAAAAAGTAGGTGACTACCAAGGAACATATTGAAGGAGGTATAGATGCCAAAAGATTCTTATACTCTTGGATAGTCAGGAAGCACTGAAATCTTTAGCATGTCCCTAAATCAGATTTAGACTGGTCTGGGATTGCCTACAAAACTCTTAACCCTGGCAATCCATAATAAAGTAACTCCTAAGTGGGTCTCAGGTACAAGCTTTTTGCAGGCAATAACAGCAGGAAAAGAGCAAACTCCTGATTAAAAAAACCGAATGTAAAGTTGGTACGTCTGTATTGGAGATAAAGACACCTAGGACTAGCGTACACAAAGGAGGACTTCTTCAAGAAGAACCTATAAAAAGAGTGTGATAAGGACTACCGGTCTCTAAACATAAATCAATCAATACTAACGATCATAATGAAGAAGTTTCCTTTGAGAATGTTTTGATTGAGAAATTTTCAATTCATTTTGAAATAGTTTTTATTGCTACCGTTTGACAAAGAAATTTTCACTGATTCCAGGTCTTGTAATCGTTAACGACCCCATAATAAATGAAAGGAATTTTACTGCTTCTGAATGGTTGTTCACCAGTAAACCAGGTCATTTTGGCCTGATAAATGGCGTCGCTAATCCCACAGGAATGGCGCTTTTGGTAATACTTATCGCCATAGTAATTAGTTCCCAAGCTTTTGTTAGAAGAGGAGGATGCTTTGAGGTAAATGTATTACATTATTATACCTATGTGTGAACTTCATATACCAAATTATTCAGTTATTAGGTTTTTCTAATCACTTGTTCCTTTTTGCTGTCCAACTAACCTGACTAACTGCTAATACGCTTCAAAATTCTATCAAAATAATCCTTCAAATGTTAATTGACTTGAAAATATGACCTTGGGGGCTCATAATATTATTAGTTGATTTTTCATTTTCATAGTACGCTCTAAGTATACCGTTAAAATCATTTTTCATATCGTTGGAGCATATTTCTTGTTTCTAATGTCTTCTAACCACTTTTTTCCTGGAGTTAAGGATCCTATTAAAAAGGGCAGTAGCTTTGTTCTAATTCAGTCGCTTTGGTCGCCACAAAAAATCAAACACGATTCACTAATCAAGTGGTAATTAACAACCTCTAACCAATTTTCACAATTTTTACCAGCTAACTGTGGCAAACGTTGTAGATTATCCAATGTTCACACAATTATACTTCCTTGAAGTCAACTAAAGGTCAACTATTTGCCATTTTAACATCACCTTTCGTAGATTTTAGTATCTCAAAATCGACTAATAGTTCACAGTTCACACACTTGTTGATACTTTGTCACGATTCTGTTGTCCCGAAAGATTGTCATCCGACATTCGTCGATTGAAAAGCCACGGAAAAAATACAGAAACTCATGTCGTATATCAAGATTTATCGAGTACATATTATGCCAATGGACCTGTTCAATCAAATTGAAGACTTTCTTGACCGTTTAAACTGTTGAGAGGATCTTTGATAATGATTTTGTTTATTTTCTAACAAAACCAATCAGTAAGAGCCTCCGCACACGGGTCGATTGGCACTCGAAGCGAATCCGTGTCGAAGTCGAAGCCGAATGAACGTCCCATACGAACTATGCGATGCAATCGGAGGAAAACCGTACACGGGGCGATTTTTATCTGTCTCAGTTCGCGTATGTCTTCCAACAAGTTCAGTCCTTTTTTATAATGAGTGGTTCAAGTGATGAAGAGGACGCTGTTATTTTTCATATGTACCGTCGGATAAAAAAAGGAAACGGAGATTATGGATATATCCGTACATAGAGCGGAATTTTCATTGTCGGTTGTTTGTTGCTGCAAAAGAATTAGAGCCTCCGCACACGGGTCGCTTGGCACTCGAAGCGAATCCGTCCCGAAGTCGAAGCGGAATGAACGTCACATACGAACTATGCGATGCACGGAGGTTAACCGTACACGGGGAGATTTTTATCTGTCTCAGTTCGCGTATGTCTTCCAACAAGTTCAGTCCTTTTTTATAATGAGTGGTTCAAGTGATGAAGAAGACGCTGTTATTTTTCATATGTACCATCGGATAAAAAAAGGAAACGGAGATTATGGATACATCCGTACATAGAGCGGAATTTTCATTGTCGGTTGTCTGTTGCTGCAGAAGAATTACAGAAAAGTGATAAAATTTTTTTAGCATTCTATAGAATGTCAAAAGAGTGTTACAAGTTACAAGAAAAAGTAATTCAATCACTGGAGAAATTCCATTTTTTAATAAAATCCAAGTACTTACCATCATATTGCAAGCGAAACTATCGTCACACTCGAAATTTCTCGTTCTTAGCAGCTCGCAGGGTTCGACTGACGCTCGAGACGTTGGTGGACCTACGTTACATAACCTACGAAGTGGAATGGAGGGAGAAACGTTTCGACTTCGAGACGCATCCACATCGAATGCCAAACGACCCGTGTGCGGAGGCTCTAAAAGGAGTTCCAATTCGTTTCCTGTAGCAGCTCTCTCAGTATTTTTTGACAATGGGGCTTTGTTAGCCATACTAAAGGATTCTTGAATTGTATGAAATGTTAACAAGATCCTTGATGATAGTTTTTTTCCTTTTTGAACACATTCAAGCATAGACAGAAGTTAAACTAAACTAAACCTTTTCTGTAGCAGATAAATTTCCCTATTTCATGACAATAATACTCGTACTTTATTAGGTGAACCAGAGGATTACAAAGTTGTCTAAAACAAGCTCCTTGAGAATAATTTAATTTCGTTTCTTGCTCAACCAATCTGCGAAAGATGCTTTAATACTTTTAAAAGCAGATATATCAGCTCCATTATGAGTTGAACTAGAGGATTTCAGAGGTGTCTAAGAAGTTGTCAATATAGTGATTTTGTATCATGTTGCGTTTTGAGATTAGATCCCTCAATATTTTATGACGATGGTTCAGTGGATCAGTTTAACTAGAGGCTTTCAAAATATGTCTAAATTGTTGAGGAGAATGATGACAATGATTCTGTTGCCCTGTGGCTCTGCCAATCCGGATAAAAAGTCCTAATTAATTCAAGAAGGTGCCAGCTGCCATAGTCATTCCAGAATCACAGATGCTATCACAAACTCGCTTCTTGGAATGAGAAGTGACAACATTTAACGACAACTAACCATACCGTATCCAGATAAACTGGGATGGGATGGAAGAATGCAGTCAGGAAACTAGGATCTGGTGAAAAGACTGTTGAGCCTGATAAGGGACCCTGGTCTCTTCAGATACACGGCACAACGAAGACCAAGAGCTCAAAAAGCCTAAAGACTGAGGTGCTGAGGAATCTACGCCGAACCAATCAATCAATCAACCTTATTATTTTTAGCAGTAGATATTTCAGCATAAAACTTCGAATTATTCCATTTGAACTTAACTTCAACTTATTTTTTCAAGGTTTTTTATTACACACATCTCATGTACGTGCCTTTTTGGATATTGCTCATCCTTCACGGTCCGAATTTCTGGAAATGGTTCATCATACCCGGAATAGCTTATGGATTAGAAAGAGCTTATAGATCTACTTTCTTAGTCACAGAAAGAGGAAAAACATACATCAGTTCCGGTCTACTTTTACCATCGAAAGTAACACATTTGGTTATTAAAAGGCCAGTTAGCTTCGATTTCCACCCTGGTGATTATATTTTTGTTAAAATTCCTGCTATAGCCAAATACGAATGGCATCCATTTACCATAAGCAGTGCTCCGGAACAAGAAGGTAATTACATTTCTAACTTGAGAAAAATATCTGTAACTTCATCGCTTTCATAATAAACACACACATTTCTTCTGTTCGTTCCTTATGTTCCATTATTCTTTTTAATATTTATTTTGGAAAATTGATCTGAAAAATTGAAAAAGCTGCATATACAGATATCCTGTAGATGTGACAAGTTTTATTGAGGCGAAACATCTAGATCATTGATGACCACATAAATGACCACAAAAAGTCATCAAATTCAATGGGATTCGGCGCACCTAATATTGGAAGAGCCCAATAGTAAAAGACGGAAGATCAAAGAAAGTGCTTTAGTGCAACTGAATGTGGATAAATGTGTAGCTAGTATTTCAGCCATTTGTAGTCAGATTTGGTTTCCAATGTTTAAAAAAATCCAATAATCAGTTACCTTCGTTATCAGGATAGTGTCGTGAGTTTTAATCCAGGAATGCATTCATAAACGTTACAGAGTACACATTTCTCACACTTTTTTGACAACCATCGTTAATAAATGTAATTTTTGTTACTCTGTGACTACTTTCCTAGCGTCCATAAATATACTTTGACATATCCAATGTACACATTTCTAGACCGCGGTATGGAGCGTGGTAATATTTTATCCAGTTTGCGCTCTTCAAGAATGTGAAATAAGACGTAGTTTTTGTAGCCGGTTACCTAGAAACAAGAAAGTACAAATACAAAATTTTCAAAAGATCTCATATTAATTCCATAATATGCATCAATACATTAAATTTTCGAATAGTTATCATAAAGTTTTGTTGGAATTGTTTATGTGTAAACCGTTCTAACACAATCTTCACATAATTTTCTATTCGTTGTGGTGCAACTTTTTTTTTCCAAGAAAAACTATTAAAATTCCTTCTCCGTCGTCACTATCGCTCTCGTCGTAAATATCATCAAATGAATGATATTTTGCAACTAATGCAGCTGCCAATGTTACAAAGGACCCTGCACCATTTTATAGGTAATCCTAGCACTCGTACGATTTTCGATTTTTTTATATGTTGTAGTCTTAATGATAACTAAGAGATCGTAATAGGTTAAAACCGTGCAGGTCCTCCGGTTTGGCGGTGGTGGAATCTTGTTGTTGCGTCCTGAGCATAACATTTTGCCTCCTAGCAGTATAAATCTCGCAATAATAGCAAATGTCTTGTATGTCGGGGGCTCATGAGGAGGTCTGCCACACTTCTGTGCCATCAGAATCACAATTTCTCCAGAGGGTGCCTCCGCAATGGTTGATTTGTTAGGCCAGTGTTTTAACAGCAAGCGGAAGCAATGAAACCGAACAAAATCATCAACAATCACGTTATGTAGATTAGTTGGATCCATCTAACTCCCAAAGTCCTCACGAGTAGGCCCCAAAAGACTTTTTAACATTTTCTTGATCCCACGCTCCCATCTCTAGTAGTAGATACTTCATGAAAAATCCGGTAGCTCGGATAGATACTGGGATAGATATTTGTCAAAAGAGCCATCACCCGTGACAGACGTCAGTCGGAAATTGTCAGGCATTTTCTTGTTGTCTTCTATGTCCTGATGCTGCGTATTTTTATTATTTTTTGCGTTGACATAAGCGGAAAGACCTACTGGCATCTTCAGTTGTGTATATCCCACGTAGATCTACTTTCGATTGTCTGATCTTCAATTACCTAATACATATGGGTATTGTGGAGTCTATAGTATTCGTTTCGACAATCACAAGCAGACAGCTGTTAATTGAAAGAAAAAGCCACTGAATCATTTTTATTTATTAAACTATCAGCTCTCCCCTCCGAACACGAATGTCCACAACCATATTCTTATCAAGAGCTAGCCTACCGATAAAGCGGTTTTTATTGCAGTCGAAGCAATTTTCTATTTCAGGTAGCGCTCTGGTGCACTCTCAGAGCCACAAATATACTTTATATCGTGAATGCGAATGTCGGGCTTGTTCCGACTGACGTCTGTCACGGGTGATGGCTCTTTTGAGAAATATCATGAAATATCTATCCCAGTATCTATCCGAACTACCGGATTTTTCATGAAGTATCTACTACTAGAGATGGGTGCGTGGGATTAAGAAAATGTTAAAAAGTCTTTTGGGGCCCACTCGTGAGGACTTAGAAGGAGTTAGATGGATCCAACTAACCTACATAGCGTAATTGTTGATGATTTTGTTCGGTTCCATTGCTTCCGCTTGCTGTTAAAACACCGGCCTAACAAATTGACCATTGCGGAGGCACCCTCTGGATAAATTGTGATTCTGATGGCACAGAAGTGTGGCAGACCTCCACATGAGCCCCCGACATACAAGATATTTGCTATTATTGCTAAGATATTCGCTATTATTGCGAAATTTAAAGTGCTAGGAGGCAAAATGTTATGCTCAGGACGCAACTACAAGACGCCACCACCGCCAAACCGGAGGGCCCACACAGTTTTAACCTATTACGATCTCTTAGTTATCATTAAGACTACAACATATCAAAAAAAATATCGAAAATCGTACGAGAGCCAGGTTTACCTATAATATGGTGCAGGGTCCTTTACTTTGGTTTTGGTTCATCATAGTCGATATAAAAGCACAGAAGAGAATGAAATAATATAAAGCTTTGGAAAGGAACAACAACGAAACTTTGACAGTTATGTTACCATAATGCGTTCATAAATCACAGGTCACAATGTGCTCCATTCCAAATGTCAACCAATTCCATTACAGAGTAAAGTGTTACTTTGTATATTCGTTTATGAACGCACTCCTGGGTTTTCTTATGATTTATCATTGGACATGCTGTTAATCAATTAACACTTTAATGAACAAAATCACAAGACTGATCTAGATACCTATATTATAAAACAAAAATTTGACAACAAATATCTTGTATTCTTAAACTTCAAAATGTTATTGAGCTGTCGAAGTTTTTCATTAAAGTCAAATAGGGACCTAAACATTGAATTAAAAAATATAAAAAATATTCTGGTGGAATTGCCCAGAATAATTAACAAAAAAACAGTACACGTCTCTAAATTTTTTCAAACTCTTCATCTCTCAAATCGTGTTAACATGTTATATTCGGTTAGAGCTGTCACAAACATATCCATAGTGAGGGGCTTACAGAAATCTACTTTACTTTTTTACTATGTTCAACCATATTTTAATGTAATATTTAATGTTTAGATTACATGTGGCTTCATATTCGTGGTGTAGGTCAGTGGACAAACCGATTATACGAATATTTTGAAAGAGAGCAGGAAAAACTTCATAACGGTGAAATTCCTGCTGCAAATTCGTCTAGTGCCGTAAAAAGATTATCAAATGGTAGCATTCAAAGCAGTCTTCAAAGTCCTTTGAAAAAACTACACAGCACACTTACTAGAACATTGTCGAACCAAAATAAGAAACCTGGAATACAGTTAGTTGGTTTTACTAACGGAACTTTTCAAAATGACGAATCTAACAAAGACTCTAGCGTAGAGATTGAGTTGGGTGATAGAGCTACTTGCAGTACCTCAGGTAAGATTAATTTTTATCCTCATTGAAGAAATATTGAGAAATATAATTGTTATTTTCAGATTTGCCTCATGCTAGATTGAGAAAAATATCCCCCGAAAAAAAGTTACATAGATTATTGTTTACGAATAAAGCTCCTTTGGAGAAATCATTGTCAATGCCTGACATGCAAACAAAAGCGAAAAAACGGGAACGAATGATGGTGTAAGTATAAATAGATATACCTTCTATTTTTTAATATGGAAATATTAGTGATCATTTTTTAAAGTATTTGGTGTTCTAGATTGAGAGAATACATGAGATCTGAATCAGAGAAAAGTTTTAACGAATGTCAGATACGACGAGCAAGATTGAAGTCGTTGGGATTGGCGTATTTGAGCCCGCAAAATAAGAGTTTGGCTCAAAGCTTCCGTTACATGCGAAATAAACCGACAATTATAGCGTTTAAGACTCCCAGCTTGGAGGATTGTGGAAATAAAAATTCTACAACGTCGCTAAGCCAAATGGGTATGTTCTTTTAATCAGATGAATTATAGACAATAGATTGAACCATTAGTGGTGCCGCCGAGAACAGAATTTATCGTCTTTTTCAAAGTTAATATGCCTAATAAGCTTCATCCAAAGTTTTCCGCTCTCTTTATTGGTACAGTAGATATTGACCTTCGTATAGATAATATGGCCACCCTGTAGTGAATACCAAGGAAGGAAAGCTTTAACTCATTTATGTCAAATATGACAGAACCTAACCCAATTGTGTTAAAATTTGGCTTGGTTTTTACCATGGTGTAATAGAGAACAAGGTGTGTTACCGCGCAAGACCAATCAAAAAAAACTTCCAAAACGCCGCCATATTTAAAAGTCAGTCAATCAGAAAATACCGCGCGAAATCAAACCCTAGACAAATAACTGAATTTGAAACGAAACAAGAGACAAAATCTTGGTTTAACTCACAAGAGACGTTTCGTCTCTTCTCGCGGCAACATTATGAACCATTTCAAAATTATCACCTTGACTAGGTACTATTTTATTTTCAGTTCGACAAATCAGCCAGAAAAGTTTCACGTTTTCGCCAGAGAGGGAAGTCGAAGAAGGACGGGTGGAACTAACATTTACAGACTCTCAGTTTTCACCTAATTTCGGCTCAGTAAAACCAATGAATTATCCTGTTGGCAAACCTTTAAAGGTAGGAACAATACTGAGCTCTTCCATAAAAAATTAAATACTCCTGATGGGTTATTGAAAGACCGTTTGTTTCAAAACGTATAGATGATAGTGAAAAGTCACATTGTTGGTCAAGAGCGGATCTAGGAAGCTTGTAAGGAAGGGGCCATTTAAAAAAAAGCTGAAAAATAAAAATAAACTTATTTTAAAACTCAATAATTAGGGTTGAAAATAATGGGGGTACATTTGTGGATTAGAGACTGATATATAAGTAAGTGGTATATACCACGTTACAAAATGAGTTACTTATAACAAAGAATACACCAGCTGAGCTGAGCTGGTGTATTCTTTGCTTATAACATCAATCGTTCGTGACTTGTATTTTGACAGCCATGCCCCCCCCCTTGGATCCGCCACTGTTGTTGGTGCAGTTGTATACGCAAATACATGCAAAGTTTTCTATTCACAACCATGTATGTAAAGAATTTTCGACTGATTTGAAAGTTGGAAAATATAAATTCCTTTACCTTTACTATATCGACCCTGGTGAATAGCTTTCGCTGGACATTTCCGTTGTGATCCGAGAGGTGTGCAAGTAAATAAAAAAGATAGATCGTGTCGCGGGACACACGGTAGGAACTTTGGTTCCTTTTAAGCAAAAGTTATGTAATACATCTGACGTTATAGATAAACAATTTACATATTCTTTGGTGGTTGAGTAGTAAGCACACCAGACTCTCACGCGGTAGACCCGGGTTCGATTCCCCGCGAGGAATTTTTTTTTATTGTTAATTTTATTTTTAAATAATCATTCTGCTTGATATTAATAACGACAACAGGTAGACGTTTGAAATATTTAGCAGAATATTCATTATTATAGATAATGGTACGGTACCCTCCATGAGGGAGTCCGACTGGCAACATCTACTTATAACATCATCGTATATTTAAAAAAGAAAACCGTAGCATTATACAAATTGGACATTCGTTTACCACAAAATTAGTGGAAACATAAAATTGAATTGTTAAATTTTCAATTTGAAGTTATATTACAGCTTATAGAAATTTTTATTTTCTAGATTTTTTCCTAAGTGGGTCGTAGAAAAAATATGCTGCTCGACTCGTGTGGATTGTCCATATCGCACTTGAACGATTGAGCACTCCGCCTACGGCGTCGTGCTCCATCTTCGTCCTCGTGCGATATGGCCATCATATCCACACTAGTTGCACAAACTACAATTTCTTTCAAAATATGCCCTTTTACATTTAAAAACTACCTGCCAAATGTCAAATCAATTTATCCATCCATTTTAAAGTTATCGAATTAAAACATTCAAGTTTTCAAAATTTCAACACCCTGTATTTCGAAAAGTAGCTAGACCCCTTAATCGCGCAAAAAAAATTATGGAAATAATAGTAAAAATTTATCCGAACAAATTCAAGTAGATCACTAGCACTGCGAATACCAGCTTTGCATAGAATTTCAATATAGGGCATGTCCACGTGACGTCACAAACTATTTTGACAAGACTTAGGTGGTAAAACAATAAACAAAGCGTTCAGAACACATGGTACTTAATAATAGTGAGGTTATGCTGATTTATAATGGTAGATCGTGTTTGATTTTAGTTGATTTTGCTTCAGTGTACTTTTAAAGTTATTTTAATTGTTGAGCTTGCATATTTAATAATATATAATATGGGTTAATAGTTGTTTGTTGTTTGATAATTTTTCATCATGTCTATTGTTTATTGTTTTACCACCCAAGTATTGTCAATGTCAACTGTCGTGGACATGCCCTATGGCATCGGTGGTTCAGTGGTTAGAATGCTCGCATTGCACGCGGGCGGCCCGGGTTCGAATCCGGGCAGGAGGATATTTATTATTATGAATCGCTGCTTCGTAAACGAGAGAGAGACTAAGGAGGCACAAGCACGCAAAAGCAAGGCACATAACGAAGCAATGTAACATAACGTAGCGTAACGTAACGCGTAGCGGTCAGATCTTTTGCGTCGCGACCCCTGGTCGCTCTAACATAACCTGGCGTAAAGAACTAAAGTTCCAAAAATCCATTCATTCGTCACTGTTTGACATTTTTACCCAAAAAGATCGACAATTGAGTACCTACATATATTGCCGGGGTTGAAAAACAGTCATGTCTTCCGTGTTGAAGTGTCAAACAATAAAATTTGTAACTGTCAATGAGATTAACCTACTTATTGTGGACTGGATATAATTCAGTTGAAATTTCAACGTTCAATATGATATGTATATTTATTATGGATGTGAATAAAATAGAGTAGGTACAAACTCCAGAGGAAATTTTTTTTTTATGTCGAGTTATTACTCCCTGCAGAACAGAAACTCTTTCCACATGGGAATGTACCTAGGTATATCGGATCCATTATTTTAGAATACATTGGCATTTTGAAATTTGCTAATTTTTATGAAATCATGAATTTATTTTATTAATCACGAATCTATTTTATCCGTCAATTATAAGAAAGCAAGAACAAGCAAAGTTACTAAAGAAGTAACAGATGACATACGAATTGAAGTATTGGATACAGAAGCAACGCAGGTGATGTATATGTGCAGTTTGTGATGCCTAGCTGAATGCTTTGAAAATACCTTGACCATCATACCCTGATTTTAAAAATACTTTTGAATGGAAAAGATTTATGGTTTGATTTACTAATACAGTGTTGTGTGTTGCTATTGCTGCTTCAATTTTAAAACCTGAATAAAGACAATCTATTGTACCTACATGATAATAATATGTGATCCTTAGTACATTAACCTTTCTAATCTACCAATTTCCAGCTAGTATGGGCTTGTGTGTGTGCTTTGAATGTATTTTGGAACATGCCACAAATTGGTATGAAGAAAAACTATAACTTTTCAAAGAAATGCGTTACGGAATTGAGCAACAAAAGAATGAATGGGATCCCAATACCATTACCAGACTTGAAAAGAATGCCAATCAATGGTACACAGACAGTTTAAAAGCAATAGGATAGGAGTGTACCGGCCAGGAACTCTAAGAGCTTGTGAAAAACCCCAAGTATCTATCGGATAGTCAAGCAGCCATTGAAGCACTGAGCTCTTGTGTAATAATTTCCAAAATGTTGTGAGAATGCCTAAGCATACTCAATGAACTATAGACTTGGATAGAAGTTGAAGCCTGCAGTTATTATTCTAAAATTACTTATTAAAATAGGGAACTGAGCAGAAGTAAGGGAGCACAAGAGATATTTTAGGTCTCAATGAATATCACTCTAATATACATAGGTACATACATTGAGAGACCGTGGGAAGGTATCTTGGGATCCAGAGCTCTTCTGTGGTGTTGCAAAAACTACAACAAACAAGGCTGCGGAAGAGTGGTAGCCCACAAATTCATGGAAAAGTGAACAAATTGACAAATCAAAGCATAGCGAGTCCGGCGTAAAACATTCGCCAAAAGTTTACGACAGACGACAGACTTGATGAGTCTACAGTGATACTGTCAACAAATGTGAGCTCAGTAGGATCTGACAGCTGCTGGGATTTATAGACGAAGCCATATATGCAGATTCTGTCAATAGTAGCAGAGACAATCACTCCATGTCAGTGCAATAGCCTGGCAAATAATGTGCAATTCAAGGAAGAGTCACTTATAAATAACTTTATGAAAGATTGAGTGTCAAAGCTGGTGGACTTAGGATAGTAGGGCTGGGGAAAGCAATGTTAATAAAAAGGACCACAAAATAGGTCGCAGAGAAATAGTCCCATTAGCCACTCAATTCTGGATCTACTTCCATTCAGGTCGATACGATAAAAAATCAGCTTGAACAATTAAAATTTGCTCCCTCGCAACATATTCAATTGATGGAATTCTCAGAACCAGAGGAAAATATACCTCTTCCATATTTCTGTTTCGTGTAGTTTCAACAATTTGATTGATTTGGCAATTTTTTTAAGATCTATCTAGATGGACCATACGGAGCTCCATCGAGTCATATGTTTAGAGCTCAACATGCGGTTCTAATAGCAACTGGTATAGGTGTAACTCCTTTCGCATCGATTCTTCAATCCATAATGCATAGATATTGGAAAGCTAGACATACATGTCCCAAATGCAAGTTTTCGTGGGCTAGCGATATACCAGCCACAGTTATGAACCTCAGAAAGGTAGGCGTTACAAAAATTACTTAGTGCTTAACAATGCTTTCATAAATTATTATTTTAGGTTGATTTCTTTTGGATCAACAGAGATCAAAGGTCGTTTGAATGGTTCGTCAATTTACTATCTCAGCTAGAAATTGAACAAGCAGAGCTTGGAGGTGCCATGGAAAGGTTTTTGGAAATGCATATGTACATTACCAGTGCTTTACAAAAAACCGATATGAAAGCCGTTGGGTTACAACTTGCTTTGGATTTATTGCATGAAAAGGTAAAATAATATAATATAAAATAATAACGTTCACTGCTAATAAAATTCTAAATCCCGACCCTAGGGGCTAAGAAGTTAGGACTTTAGGCTAATACAGGCATTGAAACAACATTATGATACTGAAAGACAATGGAATTAAGTGCATCACGCCATTTGGCGTCGTCAGTTAACGTGTTAAGACGGCTGAAAAGGCGGCACTATCATTATTGTGCTTACCTACTTATACCTCTATTACTTATGCAAATTCCATTTTTGTGGGTAGTACCTATATGATATAATTGTATCAAAATTTGTTTTAGGAAAAACGAGATTTGATAACAGGTCTGAAGACTCGAACCAACGCTGGTCGTCCTAACTGGGATAAAGTCTTCAAGCAGATACTGGATCAGAAGAAAGGAAAAGTTACCCTATTTTATTGTGGACCACCCCATCTGGCGAGGATTTTACGAGTAAAATGTGATCAATATGGTTTTAATTTTAGAAAGGAAGTTTTTTAGATATTTTCTAGATTAAATTATGTTTGTAAAGTATTTATTATTGTAATTTTAGAGTTGTTATACCTATTATCTTGCCAGATGAACTATGTGTAGTGAATAAGTTATTAACAAAAACCCATAAAACAATTGAGTGCTTTGAAGATAAAAACATTATTTCACTTTTACATAATAAGAATGGGTTCAATTTTTAATGAATACTGAAGTTAGAGAGATATTTTTGATTTTATCACTAAATAGAAAATACATTTTTCCTTTTGAATTCCTTTAGCCTGCTCCATATATTTATAAAAAATAGACAGTTCCAATATATAATTGTTTTCAAAACAATATATCCCTTTTTCCATATTTTCTTGCATCATTGTTATTTTTTTCAGAAGTAGGTACTATTTGTCTTTTCAATTACTGTGTACATAAAATTTGACATTATTTATGGATTTTGAAACAATTTCCACCTATTTCGTGTTACTAAAAAGTGGCAATTGAAAATTTGTATATTTCTGTCACATATCATGTTTTTAATTATTTATTTTTATGAATTTCACCATGTAAAGTTTTTAATAAAAGGTTTTAGTACCTATGAGTAGTATTTATTAAACACACCTAGGATTTCAATCTTCTTGTTAATAATTACTACTGTTCCATAAACATAATTTTATTGATCTAAAAACAAGTAAATGAATGTAAATCAACATCAAGAATAGATGGGGTTGGATGCAACATTTTCCTTTGCTTTTGAAAGCAAATATTGCCTTTTCATTTCAAAAACAATAATTCCAAGAGCAGTTCCAACATTTAAACTGTCAACATCATTACCTAAAGGTATGTTCAATCTAACACCTTTCAACTTTGAAGCTAATGTGTATGACTGTTCACTAATTCCTTCAGTTTCCCCTCCTAGGATAAGAACATTATGCTTATGTGGATTAAAATTTAGTCCATAGTATGGTATAAGAGGTATAGATCCCACTATATTAGATAATGCTTCTTTATCATGACTTTCATCAAGAGTGTTGAGTGAAACAGTTTTATTGTCAGCAATAAATATATTATATTCTGGTGGTAAGATATTCCTAATTGTTTCAAAGTCACACTTTTTTATGATCTTAAGTTTGAAATGAGCACCACAAGCACTTCTGAGTACCTTTGAATCCCATACATTAACACAACCTTTGGTTAAAAGTACTTGCTGACATCCAACACCACTACTAGTTCTTAAAATAGCACCTAAATTGTCAGCCTCTCGAACACTGTCACAGATGAGAGTTAATGGTAAAACATCTTTTGGAGGTATGTACAGTTCCAAGTCAGGAATTTTGAAAATTCCCATTACACCAGGACTGGTAACCAAATCAGACCACATTTGAATTTCTTTGTAGGGCATTTTGTATAATTTAGCACCTATTTTTGGAAGTGAAGGTCTCAGGTATTCTACTTCATCAAATCTGCTAAATAATATATACTCCAGCTTACATTTGGCATCTAGTGCATCCTTAATTAATCTTTTACCTTCAAGAAGAATAAGATCTTTTTTATCACGTTCTTTACTTGACTTGATCTCGGTGAGTATTTTGGTAATTCTTACATCGTTATTGTCCAGTTTTGTATAAATAAAGTTACCCTCCTGATCTATTGTTGTTTCTAACATATCAACAGTAATTTTATGTGCTGGAACTCGTTTTAAAATTGTAAGTGGTTTAACATCTCCATGTTCGGTAGATTTTTTTGTGAAATAATTTTCATTCCACCTAGTTATCTTTTTATTTTTGTGAAGAATTCGAGTATCTCTCTCCTCATCATATTCCTCACTTGGAATTACATTAACAGGTGAGCGATTAATCCATCTCGCTAAGCAACGAGACTGTTGAGTGATTTTGAAAGAGGTTTCAGATAATATTAAAGCTGTTATTTTGTTAAACATTTTTAAATTTCAAGAAACCTGACTAAACTAAACTTAAACAACAGAGCTATTTTCTTCTTCTCTTTTAGGGAATTTATTTGTCTAAAATAATCACTTCTTATTCTTTTTTGGAACTGAAATACAACGGGTGCCTTGCTTAAAAACTGAAGTATGTTTCCTTTATATCTGTGATCAGCTATACACGTGCGTAATGTCAGTTGCCTATATTTGGTTTGGGACTCTGCACACTATAGAATTCTACCGATCGCTCTTTACAGTATTATTACTACTATTATTTCAGTCAACAACAGTCGAAATTCCCACTCTGTATACCATCTGTATACTGTCGTAAAGTCTCCTTTCATTTTTAACCTATTGTATTTATTAAGAAATCGTCGATAAAAGATAGGATAGAGTCGATAGTAGAATACTATAGTGTGCAGAGTCCCACAGCTGACATTTGTTGACTTTGTTGTTTTGTTATTCCTTTATGATGTGTTTATGATTGTATAAGTAAAAACAAATAATGGTATATTAATTATGTTCTGAAAAAACTATAAATTTAAAAAATATATCAAATGGAAAACGTAAACATTTCGTTTTTTGACTTTCCTTTTATTTGTCGCTTATGTTTATCACGAGAAAATCTACAATCTTTTGAGGAACCATTGAAAAATATATTCAAAAACTTCTCTAATATTCAGGTAAAAACACTAAGGCTAGATTCTGATTGAAATTTAAAAACAAAACTTCAGTATGTATTGCGTTATTTACAAGAAATTATTATTATAGGTTGATGAACACGACAGTTTGCCAGATAATGTTTGTATAGATTGTATGAAGACACTTAAAGAGACTGAAACCTTTTTCCTAAATGTTAAATTAATTGATTTTAAATTGAAACTCATATCACAAACAGAACACAGTTATAACAATACTGAAATACTAGATAATGATACCAGTGATATTGATATATTCAAAGAAAGCAATGATAATATAAAAATTAGTAATGTTCAACAAGAACTAAAAGAGTTGAAATGTGAATATTGTAATGCATCATTCACAACTTGTGACTTATTATCAGATCATCTGAAGAATGATGAAACCTGTAAATTAAAAAAGTTTTGCTGTTCCTTTTGTGGAAAGCAATTTAATTTCCAGTACAAAAGAAAAGCACATATAATGGCTGAACATCTGGATGGATTACCATTTGAATGTAAACTTTGTGGCAAGAAATTTAAATTTGCTCAGAATCTTTCCAGACATGATAGATCAACTCATAAGGGCTTAAAACCATATAGATGTGAAGTTTGTGGAAAAGGTACCTATGACTTGATTTCATAATTAATGAAATAAAAATTTATGAAATACCTAGTTCATAATTACTTGCAACTTGCAATACAAACAATTGTAGTTAATTATCTTGAAAAAGACCATATATTTGTCATGTATATAATTCTGCTTACAGAGTTTTCAAGACTTGAAAGAAAAAAATACCACCTCAAAGTTCATTCTTTTGAAAAACCTGACAGTATCATATACTTTTCCTGCAGACATTGTGGGAAGGCATTTACAAGTCGTTTGGAATACAAACAACATTTACAAGGGCACAAGATAACTAATGAGAACTTTGAGGTCATCTGTAATGTTTGTAATAAAAAGTTTTCTTCTAAATATGTACTACAAAGTCATATGGTTATCCATGAGGGCAAGAAAGAATTCCTCTGTACGATCTGTGGTAAAAATTTCTTGAAAAAATGTTATTTGGATATTCATTTAAAGATTCACTCAGGCGAAAAACCTTATGAATGTAAACAGTGTGGGAAAAAATTTAGACAAGCCTCATCTTTTAACAATCACTTGATAATACACACAGGTTAGTATACATTTTGTTCTATTGCTTATTCACACTCTAACAGCTTGGCTTAATTGATATACTTTCTCCAGCACTAATACCTCATATGACAACATTCTCCCACTGGTGATGTAACATACCATTTCAAATGTGATACGTACACCAAATTTTTTGACAGTTGGTAAACTGCAATGTCATTTTTCATGGATGCTAGATGAGGAGAGCTCACATGGAAAAATTGACAAAACTTAAAATCATCTATTTAAGTATGTAGTTGGTTTTTTCACTGCGGAGTCGCCACTGCGAATCCAATACCATCTAACCTTAGTTTTTATGAAAAGACAGTAATTAAATTGTAAACATTAGGTATAGTTTGGCAAGTTTATCTGTAGCTACGGGGCGTCGGTAAGAGGGGAGGAAAAACATGGCGTATATCTGTCAAACGTACAAATGGCGTACGGTACCTATTTTACCAAGTAAAACTGAAATTACAAAGGTAACTGACAATACGAACACCACTGGATAAATCAATATCAGTCAATTGACGAAGTGAGAGGGAAGAACATACGCACGCGCTTGCCAATAAGAAGTCACCTGGTCGATAAAAATCACCAATTATGTAATCGGAGAGTGTGGTCATTATGGTTTTCGTACAACGTTGCCAGAGCTTTGAGAATCCCATAACAAATTTGGAAAAGTGTTCTCTTTTAATATTCATAAATTGGAAAATAATGTTAATAGAATAAATCCAACGAAACAAGCACATTATAAAATGAACGTTCAATCTTATTTTTAATATTGTTAATAATAAAAAGACCCATTTATAATTATTATCACTACATAATCAGTTCTCCTATTTTTTCATAGTTAAACATGGCAATGTCGAATGTTTCGACTGCATTCCTTTCACGGTTTCAGATAAACTTGCCAAAGTATACTCATGATAGTGAATAATAAAAACTAGAAGTGAGAACTAGAAAGATTAAAATCATTCAAATAAAAATAAGCATTTTTGAAAAATTATATATATATTTTTTTTATTCGTTTATTTAACGTCGGTCTATTTCTGCAACTGAGGCTAATCACCGACGCCGGGAGCACTCCACCCCTAACCAAAAATTTTGGCGAACCCACTAGTGTTCCAACTAGTGGTAGCGTTCTTTAACGAGCCCAACATCCATGGACTCGGGACCTCGGTTTTACGTCTCCTCCGAAAGACGGCATATGTACATTATACCTCGTACTCATTGGTATAATGCCTGCGAGCTGTGATATGCTACTCTCCCTAGTAGTCTAAAGTGTTTCACTGCAAGCAGTACGGGCCCTATACGATGGTTTTCCCTGGCATGGACACCCATCCAAGTACTAACCATGTTCGACACTGCTTGACTGTAATTATCGCATCAAAGGCGTTCCATTACAGTACTGGGTCGTCACCCTTGAAAAATTATAGCAATAGTGGTTTGTAGTGCAGCTAATTTAAAATGACGACATGACTTGAATTTAAGAAAAACTGAGTTCAAAGTTGAATAAAATAGGAAAGAAATGTTTTTGACAAGACATATATTTTACCACCAAATACTCACAATTTTCAATATTTTTGAAGACTAGCACAAAAATAATTCACTCACAAAAAATTTTATTTCTATTTCCTAATCTCACTTACCTGACATACAGTAAAATGAGCTAGCAACCAATGAAACACCATAAACCCAGGGCTTATGATTGACTGTTATTGTTCAGCAGTCTGATGTTTTTAATATTGGATTTAAGCTGGCGCCTTCTACCATAACCAGAAATTGGAATATACCTATGGAGTCCGATCTATTTACATAGTCTCCATGGTCATTATCATGGAGACTAGATCAGAACTTCAGAGGTAAGGTGTGAACAGTCACCAAGTCTAAAGTTTTGAATATAGCTATTATAAGTTTTCTTATTTCACAAATGAATTTTCAGAAAACGTAAATAATGCGATAATAGTGCCATCCCCACATCTAACCGCAAACCAAAATTTTATATTGACATTCTTATTTTAGTATTAAACTATTCTTTTTGACATCTATTAAATTCTGAAGGTTTTCCTCGCTTCAGCACGAAAACTGTCAAATGACATTAACATAGTAAACCTCCATACGACTACTGGACTCAACCGACTATGCCCCAACATTTGAACGAAATATGTCCGTTTTCCACTAGACATTATTTAATACAGCGGATCCAAAAGTAGACATAACTTATTCATCTGAACAATATCAATTATCACACTTTCACTGAGGTGCTGAAATAGTCACTATTATTCAATTTGTTCTGTAATAGTTATAATATAATTTTTGTGCTTTATGTGTTGCATACTGTGTAGTTCGAGGTGTAGTTATTATGAAAAAATAAAAAAATGTGCTCTGAAGGGGTTAAAAAACATGAAAATGAATTTTCTATAAACAAATATATACACAACGAATTCTAATTATTTAAATTCATATTTACAGTAAAATTAGGACAATTATTTAAATTATTAAATATAACATTGGGTAATATTGTCTTTTTTAAAGTAGCAAATATATTTCAATATGTCTGACACTTCTGTCAAATTTACTGTCAGCACAGAAGTTTATACAACAAAACGACTGAATTCAAGGCAACTAGATAATCACGTAGCTAAAAAAGAGTGTTAAAATGAAAACCCCATTTAAAAAGGATTGGTCATTTACGCACGCATTTGGGTGTTATAATGAAATTCCCATATAAAAAGCGTTGTTCATTTACGCACGCTTTTTAACGTATGTATAATGTATGATTTCACATATTTTTTTTGGTTCGTAAATGCCTAATTTTTAAGGTGATCGTAGATAAACAGTCTTTATATACTTGATTTTTTGCTTGTAGGGGAACGTCTTCATAAATGCGAACAGTGTAACAAAACTTTCAAACAAAAACCTCATCTTAAACGTCATGAAATGCTGCATTCAGGATTGAAACCCTTCAAATGCACGTATTGTAACAAAAACTTTTCTCAGGCTAGTAATCTTAAATCACACATAAGGATACATACAGGAGAAACGCCTTTCCAATGTATGATATGTTCCAGAGGATTCTACGATTCTGGAAGTATGAAGAAACACGTTAAAGGGTTTCATAAAACAGAATAAAAATGTAAGTTTCTACATTACAGGATTTCTTCCAGTTTGTAACTGTTGAGTGTCTGTTAAGCAAAGCATAAAATAGTTACTTATGATACAAGTGCGTGAAGTTATACGTTTGCGCACGAGTTGCGAAAAAGCAAAGTACGAGCGTAGCAAGTGCCCTTTTCGCAACGAGTGTCATACAAAACTTTATCTACGACCACATGAAGAAAAAATAAAAATAAATGTGCTCTGAAGAGGTTAAAAAATATAAAAATGAATTTTCTATAAACAAATATATACACAACGAATTCTAATTTCAGGTGGTGTACAATCCGAAAAAATGCATTCTTCTCGAGGTTCTTCCATTAATTATCTGTATCTGTGAAGTAGGGAGGATGGGTGTAGGCCCACATCATCACATGTGACCCATTGTACATCCTCCTGAAGAGTTGTCAACGTCCATCCTGTCCTTCCCAGGAAGGTGGACACGTCACTAGGAGACATCTTTTTTATATCGGCAGGTGTAGGCCAAGACTCACCGAACACACACTCTCTTATTGACGATAACTCCGGACACTCGCATAAGATATGCCTGACAGTATCATCTTCCTGTTCACACATCCTGCATAGAGGTGTGTCCACTAGCCCCATAGTATGGAGGGGTTTACTTAGTTGACAGTGACCAGTCAGAAATCCTACTGTTAAACGCAGGTTTTTCCTTGTCATCGCCAAATATTTCTTCGGCGCCAGCTTCCGAGGGTCGCCCAGGGTGATCCTGGCAAAACTGCATCCTTTGATTCCATCCCATCTCTTAAGGGATTGAGCATGGGTGTAACGTTTGGCTAGTTCCGCAATTGTCGAAGTCGTTAGGCCGTAGGTGTCACTGGGTCCTAGAATTAATTAAATTGAAATTTTAAATATAACAGAAAATATTTTTCACTATGTCTGACACTGTCTAAACCAAAGTTTATACAACAAACGACTAAATTCAAGGCAACTAGATAATTACGTAGTGTTAAAATGAAAACCATATTTAAAAAGCATTGGCCATTTACGCACACTGTGTTATAATGAAAGTCCCATATAAAAAGCGTTGTTCATTTACGCACCACTTTTAACCTATGTATAATGTATGATTTGAGATTTTACACATTTTTTTTGGTTCGTAAATGCCTAATTTCAAAGGTGGTCGTAGAGGGAATTTATTTTGTATACTCACAAAGACTTTTTAATGAAATATTTCTTTTTAATATTTATTGTTGGTGCTGAACATCACTGTTGACATAGGCGTCTCATGAAGGTGATTCATATTTAAGTTATCAGTAAACAGTTAATTACTGATTAATTTTAAGATTATGATAAAAATAAAGCATCCGGAATAATTAAAACATGGAAAATGATACAATATTAGATTAAAAAAATATATAGTACTTATGGATTTTTAATTTTTGTACTTTACTGTCAATAAAACTTCCAATTGTGCATTGTTTTTTTTCACGTCACGCTCCCAACTATCACCTTTTTTGTGTCGTTACGCTCTTTATACAATTGAAAATTCATATTTTGAAATCATTGAAAAAATTTAGGCGTTGATATAGTTAGGCCACAATGAAATCTTCAGTAAGCCCCCATATCATTTTCAGATTGCAGAAAGCAGCAAACTTCTGGCAAAAAAATACTAAGAGTCGCAGACAAATTAAATATTAAACCTCAGCAGAGGACAAATAAGGAAAGGGATAAGTCTGTCTGTCGGATGTGCAAGAAGCACTTACAAATTATCTTCGCATGTGAAGTACCGACTCATCAACACCTAGGACTAGAAAGCCTAAGAGAAGATTTCTTCAGGAGGAATCTAGGGAAAAGATATAGGTTAGGTTAGGTTAGGTTTGTGGTGAGTGGGTCTATAAGGCCCTCCACTGTGACTCACAAGAGTCTATTGTGGCTCACACCTATTCAGATTTCACCAAACAAATTCAGCTTCTTAACAAAGCCGATTATTTTATTTGGTGGATGATATTTCAGGTCCGAGGGTCCGCTAGTATTCTGCTTCGTTCTGCATCAGCTTGATTTGTGAATTTGGAAATATGTACAATTCTGTATGCTGTCCATCTAGCCTCTCTTTACAAAAATATATGGAGAGGAGGTGGGTCCAGAAGTATTTCCATGGCTGCTGACGGTGTGGAGCTGATAGCACCAGTGATTGCCTGACAAGCCTGTCTCTGTAAACCAGAGAGCTTTGCTTGGGCCGTTCGCTGTAAAGCTTTTGGCCACCAGGCAATAGCTCCATATGTGATCATTGGTCTAACGATCATCATGCACATATATCCAATAGATTTGTTTGGGTCCCAAGCCCCAAGATTTTCCACAGATCCTGCGACATGTCCACAAAGGTAGTCTGGCCTTATGCATGGATAACTTTTTCCAAGTGAGCGTTCCAAGTAAGTTTCTTATCTAGGATAATCCCCAAATATTTTACTTCCGCTGCAAATGGAATAACCTCACCATTGTAGGAAAGTGGTGGAAGATTCTCCAACTTCCTTTTTCTAGTGAAGGGAACTATTACAGTTTTGCCAGGGTTAACAGACATCTGTTCCCTCAGACACCAACTGTGGACATCGTCCAACGTCTTTTGGAGGATATTATATGCTACCCTTCCTGACTTGGTCCTTGTCAGGATTACAAGGTCGTCTGCATACGCTTGCAGTTCTACCCCTTCTCTTTCGAGATCACTGAGCAAGTTATCCATCAAGAGAGACCACAGTAGGGGAGATAGTAGGTACTCCGCCTTGTGGGCATCCCCTGGAAACCTTAAAGCTGATGGTCTCGTCCTGAAGGGATGAAGTGGCTGTCCTATTTGTGAGCATGGCATATATTCAACCAGTAATGGTTGGTTTGATGCCCTTTTCAGTCAAAGCTAAACCAATGGAGGTCGGTAGTGCATTTGTTGCTTTCGTTTATTTGGGCTTCAAGCACACTTGTGCGTGACGCCTCAGTCGTCACGACTTTTGAGCAAATCGAACACGATTTTTTAGGTTCCTCAAAACCACCTGACAATGCCAATGAATTTCCTGTGTTGTTAGAAGAACAGCTTTCAATTATAATGTTTTTGATAATAAAATTTTGCATATTTAGATATTTTTAGTAAGGTTTAAATCGTATTAAATCGTAATCGGCACAATCTTAACCTTTAAATAAACGTCAAACCGGACAAACGTCAAATATTCAATGTCCGTGGCTTGAAGCTCATACTTTTCGGTATGTGCTTGAGGGGCAAGGGGAAGGTAAGACTAGGCGTCACGCCCGGTAATAAACGAACGGAATTCAGTCACTACGAGCTGCTACTAGCAGCCAAAAGTAAATAATCGAAAGCGCTTTTATTGTTAAATGCTCCTTCAATGTCAAGAAATATGGCCACCGCAATCTCCTTGTTGTTAAGGGATTGTGTGATTTTCTCAACAAGGTTGTGTAAAGCTAAATCTGTTGATTTGACAGTTTGATAAGCATATTGATGGATGCTCAGGGGGGAATTATATAAAGCTACCCGCCTGATGTATAAGCAATCCAGTGCTTTTTCAAGTCCTTTAAAAAGGAAAGATGTTAGGCTAATTTTGGTAATTATACCACCCTAGCCGCTAACCAACTGGGTGGTATGTAATTCCACGACAGACTAGCTCTATACAGTTTAATGAGGATGGGTAGAAGTAATTCCAGTCCGTTTTGCAGCAGAGCTGGAAATATGCCATCCTCACCGGGAGATTTGAAAGGCTGAAAAGATTTGTTTGCCCATATTCAACTGCCGGTGCTGTGATAACTTCCTTGGCAGCCTCCCGATCGATATTTTTTGGCCGCCTAGCACCCTCGAAGTGCGGAGGTCGATTGTTATCCAGAGTCAAACTTCCAGGAAAGTGATTTTTAATCAAAAGCTCCAACGTTTCTTTTCTAGAGGTCGTGAAAGTGCCATCAGGTCGCTTCATCGACCCAATCTCGGCAATAGACTCTTTAGAGAGAATCTTGTGAATTCTAGTACCACGAGGTATATCAGAAATACTCTCACAGAACTTTTTCCAAGACTCCCGCTTTGTCTTCCTGATTTCTTTATATATATAAGACATAAGTATAAAAACAAACAGTCTTTTCAAATAAATAGGACAACCAAGATCACTAAAAGCCTGAAAACTCAGGTGCAGCCGATTACTTAAAGCCTGGAAATACCACCAAAATCATTTGTAGGGCATCACAATTCTAGTTTGAGAGTATTGAATAAAGTTCCCCAGATGGCATTAGTAATGTTTTAGACACACTTAGTGAGTTTTAACAATGATACAGGGCTGGTCTGGAGTGAAATACGATGGCTCTGGCAAAATCCATTGGAGTTTTGACTGAACTGGAGGTTAAACCTAAAAAAAAATAAAAAACCTGAAAGTGTGATGTCATACAGTATGATACTATTTTTTCAATATTTGTCTTGCAAAAGCCATAAGCATAGAAAAGCATTCTATAAAATTATTGGCATATTATAATTAGATTCAATTCAAATGGAGGTAGAGACAAGGTCATCTCCATACAAAGTACACAATAAGGAACTCTCAACCAAGCTGTTGAATCTGGGTAAGTCACATTTGAATACAAATGGGCGATTGGACACTACATCCTGAGGCAACCAAACTATATGATGGAACATCTACTCACAAACTTTGCTTCTGTGAGAACTTACAAAGACAATCATTACTTACAACTATTCAAAATCCCACGTCAAACTAGTGGCCTACTTATATAGAACACACGAAGCTTCTGGAATGGAAGTAGATAACATGGGTAATGGTACAAAGATTCAGTCCCGTGCCCGGGCTGTTGAGCACAACCCAAACGCGTGATAGGTATTATTCCAATTCGTTCCGATGTAATGAAATTCAATTCATTATGATTTCCCAACAGACATAAATATATTGTAAGAAGGTAATTGTGAGGTAGATAAATAAATAACATGATCTTCAACTATCCACTGAAATTCGCTTTTACCTAAATATACTTATTTGAGCCTAATCACCTGGTAAGAACTTGTTTTTGGCCAACTACAGCGAAGAAAAAGGGAGAGTTACTATTTTGACCGGTATAATATTTATCATGATTTGACAAAATGAGGTAGGTATTGTTGGAACATCCTGTACTAGGACTAAACATTACAGAATTCTTCTACCGACTTTATTCACACGTCTTTTGTCGACACTTTCTTAATTAAATTTTCAATATATTAGTAGGTAAAGAAATGGTATTAGTATAGTACCTATCTAAGTACTTGGTTTGTGAGTGTGTATATATGAGCAACCATATTTTCCTCTCCAAACGCATCCAAAATGTATAGACAGCACGAAAAAGGAGCTCTGGTCATTTTGGAAGTTCAGCATTGGATAATGTGAAAAAAAAACAGCTTGGTTCAACAGAACATGAAGAAGAGAGAATAAGTTGGCTGCTCTCATATCGATACATCAAACTGAAACTTTAGATTAATATTCTCACACATTGATACCGCCAGTGCGAGATGTGTTATATGATGGCCGGTATATTTAAATTGTGGTTAAAATTTTTAGACATTACCTGACTGCATTATTCGAACAATAAAACGAAAAACTACACAAAATATATTACTCCGAGGTTACAAGTACAGTATATCAGCAGTCCATGCAGATTGTGTTTTACAATTATAACATGCAAATGCATAATGTAGTTTTAGATAAAATATGAGATAGGGACATGTACCTAGTTAGTGAATGGATAAAGCGAGGTTTCTAAAACGTGCACGAATCACCCATTTAAATGAATATGATAATGTGCTGCAGAAATGGCTGTTTTATTATGACTAAAATACCTGTTGGTTATGGTTATTGCAAAATGTATTAAATTCAAGTGTACATGCCATACACGGTATTGTTTCCAATAAAGTCATTCATTATTATCAACTATTGTATGTTAAATGTTGAAATAAAACGATTTAATTTGTTAAAATTTACATATATACAATATAATGTCGATTTTAACAAATTAAATAGTTTTATTTCATCATTTAGTATGGATCTACATCAAGTAAAAGCCTCATCTATTCAATAATTGTATATTACTTATAGGTATAAGTATATGTTATGCGTAACATTATTCAACTATGTACACTTTTCATGAAGGCTTTATCTCTTTGATCTACTATAACAATATTGAATTTAGGTATACTTGACGTAATATATATTGTGCGAACTTAAAGTTGTCGGCTTTTTGTTCGACTGTAATTCGATACGATACCGTCATAGTCCGGAATATAACTTATAATGGGGATATACGATTAGATAGCTTTATTAAAAATATTACGTCCACTATATGTATGTATGTATTTTGGGGTGACATTCACTTGGACCTAAAATATCTAAATTGTGCCCCCTTACTTCTACTTCTAGTTCTTCTAGTTCCTTTAGTCCTATTTTCCTGAGGAATTTCAGGATATCTGCAGGCTTCAACTTAGGTAATTGTTCCTCTTTCATCCAGTAATCTGAAGTGCTGTGCAGTTGGAAAGTATGTGGATGGAGGTTTCTTCTTCCATGCCACAAAATCTCTAGTGTTTGAATTTTGGAGAGGTTTTCTCTCGTCGTCAATAGGCTAGTTCTACTACTCCACGCAATGGCTCCATAAGTGATGATTGGTCTCACTATATGGCAGTGTACATCCAGCTTAGAATTTTTGGGCCACAACCCCAGTTTCTTCCTTCCCGATCTCTGCACACCATTAGAGCCATTTCTGCCTTGTATGTAGGTAATCTTCTTTTCGTGTTTGTTTCACAGGAGTTTACTGTCTAGAGTTAAACCTAGATACTTGACTTCTTGTCTCCATTTAATCTCGTTCCCATCATTCCCATCAAGTTTTGAGGTTGAGTTTTCTTTTCTTAGTGAAGGCGCTATCAAGATGGTTTTAGTGGGGTTGATGCTAAGTCCCACTTCCTACACCAGCTATTTGTATAGTTCGGACCCTTTTGTACAATATTACAAACGGTCTTTTCGAATTTGCCCCTGGCTGTTATGACAATATCGTCGACATATCCTTGGCAGGATATTCCGAGATCCGTCAAACCACACAGGAGCTCGTCAATCGTCAGACTCTACATTAATGGGGATGCTACTCCTCCCTGTGGGCATCGTCTAATAGTGCAGATGGAGACAAGGTCTTTGCTCGTCCTCGTTTCTGCTACTCTTGTGGTGAGCAGTACCGACATCCATTTGGATGTTGTGCTGTCTACACCTCTTCTGTTTAATGCTCTTTTAACAGCCTCATGTGGAGTATTGTCAAAAGCTCCTTCTATTTCCAAAAATGCACATACTACAGTTTCTTGGTTGTCTAGAGCACCTCGGATATCCTCCGTCAGTTGTACCAGTGCAATCTCCGTACATCTGCCTGCCCGGTAAGCATGCTGACATGGGTGGAGAGGTAGTCTCTCTAGTATTTCCGTTCTAATATGGTTGTCAATGGCTTTTTAATGAATATAGGTACTCCCAGCGACAGTGCCGTGCTGTTTGTGGAGGGGTGTTAAATTTGTACCCAAACAGCACAAGGACGTCCTTTGAATCTCCTAAGGATGTTCATCCGGGATATACGAGATATCCTGAGGATATTCCTTTGTAATCCCCGTACATCCTAAGGATGTCCCGGGGAATTGGAACTGAGCGCCTCAATAGAGCCTAGAAATATCCTCAGGATATTTTATTTCAACATCCTAAGGATATTTGCAGGCTGTTAATAGGAATTCTCAAAATCCTCAAAACGTCCATAATACATCCTCAATTAGTCCAGGATACATCATTATGGAGCCTTATATGCTATTTCTAGGATTAATTTGGGTCATACGCATATTGTTTACAGGACTGTTTCAGAATTAAAAAAAATTACATATATGAATAAAAGAAATTTATTTAGGGTATATATACTTATATATAATATATATTTTATTACTAATTCAAAGGCCAAATAAGTCACCCTCATCCTCGTCATCCGCTTCTCGGTTGTCTTGCCGATTCGTAGATTTTGCTTTGGTATCCATGCTAAAAGGATTTTCATTAGATTAATAGAATTACTAACATTGTATTCATATTAATTATACATACTTCTCCGTTTCTGCATACTGGCGGTCATGTTCTTGTAGTACCAAAGACTTCTTTGCGCTTAAAATAATATTAAGTTTTTGAAAACTATACAATTCGTTAGCATATTCAATTTATGATATAAAATTCCCCCTGCACCTAAAATGAAATATATAAAATACATATTTACAAAAAATAAGATATAACAGTTAAAGACAAAATAATAAAGCAAATATATAGCATAATTTCTATATGTTCCTTGTGGTGTTTTATATTTTTCCTCTTTACAAGACAACAAATATATAGCAATTAGATAAAATCAAGTGATCAAATTAAACTGAAAAATAATTTGAAGTTAAGAAAATATATATATTTTATTAGTCCATCGATATCATTTCCAACTTCAATTTTAGTCGCCGATTTGTTAGATGCCACAGTAGATGCATTACATGATGTTGATGGGGCATCAATTAAAGCTTCATAAATCATATCACTTTCTAATTTGCGGAGTTTACGATGTGTCGAAGAATTAATAGGTATCATTACCACGTTTCATCTTAACCTCAAAAGTTTATTAAATAGGTATATAATAAAATAATGTAAGCTTACCTTTTGATTTTACTCAATTGAGAAGGCCGACGAGAAATCTGAATATAAAATAGAATGATTATCATTAATTACACATCAATTGTAATTATTAGCTTCCACTGATTACCTGCGGCACATGCACAATCTTTGCACATAAACAAAGAAAACACAATAACCTAAAAACTTTTGTAACTGCAGAACTGCACGTATGCGCAGAAGTGTAACCGAGAGCTCCGATCTCTTTTAACCATGTATTCGTTCTTAATCGTAATAAGAGAGTAGCACGGTGGAAACGTGCTGGGCTTTTACCCCAAAGTTCAGTGGATCGAAACCCACTTCTGCCAACTTTTTTTTCAAATTTTATCCAAGCTCTTTATGCTTTTTAATTTTCATATTTTTATTCGTTTACCCTCTTCAATGATACTTGCCCTTCTTGATAAATTAGCCAATAATCTCTATTTGTAAGTATGAAACATCCTGCGGGATCTCCTTCTCTGTGATCTCCAACCTAGACTAAAGTTAAAAAGCGGCATGATAATGAGCCAATCAAAGTGTCGATATTTTTCACTAATATGTTTTATAATATTATTTAAATTTTTGTTGTTAAATGATTCTGAAAAAAATATTACAGTACGTCTAGAGTATCCTGCGGATGTCTTCAGGACGTTTTTCGAACATTTGTGCTGTTAGATAGGTATAACCTGAGTTGATCCCTGAAATAGCATATATGGAGACCTCAATTAGGCATTTTCAATTAATTCAGGATGCATGGTGGATGTTCCAAGGATTACGATAGGCATTCTATTAAGGTTTTTAAGATTCTAAAATATTTCCTATGGGGGATATTGCTTAAAATGAATATATTTTTTGTTCTTGCTTGCTATTTCATTTTTTCTGGAAACAATATGAGAAACAAATAATATCCTCTAAAATGCCCCATGTATATCCACATGGGACATCCTAAAGACATCCAAGAAACATCCTCAGGCGTTCGGATTTGAGTATAATATCCTAAATATGTCCTACTTATATACCAGGATATTCAGGATATACTCAGGATCATCCTGAGGATATCTTGTGCTGTTTGGGTAGAGACCGGCGGTGTCAAAGCCCTCATCAGGTGGTGATCAGTTGACTTAAGCGTGGAGAATAAAGTTTCAAAAAGTACATAACTAACTCTGAGACCATAATTCTATAACGGTCTACAAGTGATACCTATTGTTTCTTCTAATTACAAACCAGAATGGTTGACGATTTCGCAGATATAAAAAATAAATGGACATACATCAGTCGATGAACATACGTCCATCGGACATCCATTGTATCACTTTGTGCTATTTAGGCCTCGATCTCCAGAATTAAACCTTTAACAAGAAAAAGAAAAAGAAATATACCTCAGATGTCAGAGCATCGATGCATGAAACCACCATGAAACGTAGACTACGATCATGTATTTCAGCTAGAAGCGATCATTTCCAGCATTTATTATAAATCGTATTCTATTTATGCATTTTCTATCTACTTATTTTTACTCTCAATACGTTTTGACTAAAACGATCTGAAAACTTTGGAGAGAAAAACACGGATCTGGACTCATTATTTATAAAAAATCTTGAATCAGAACTCTACATTTCTCTCTCATGAGATATACCTACTACGTATTTCTGAATATATTTAAAACCAAGCCTCTGAAATTCCCCATTGTTATTTCAGATTCAAACTGGAGAGCTTCGCGTAGCTTTTAGAGAAGGTAACCCGATAACACTTCAACTGGGTTAATATTGAAACTATCCATTTAGTTAGATATTCAGTATTGATCAAAACATTACAAAATTAATTTTGAATTACGTACATAGTTGAAAATAGCTCGAGGAAATCAGGGATGTAATTATGAAATCATCCGCATCTATTTACATATGCGTATATATACCTACGTGAAATGTATTGAGTACGGCAAACATAATTCTTTTTAAATGGTTACAAAGGTTATTTGGGTTACGAAGGAAAATGAAAAAAAATAATTAAATATCCTTTGACGATAACCTACAATGAAAAAAAGCTTTCAAATGAATTTCCAAGCTGTCAATGTTAAATAAAATGCCTGTAACATTTTCATGAGGAGTCTCGATATTTAAAAGCCAGTGTTAAGTAGAATAGATGGTGGAAGGTAGGGACAATTGGGAAAAAGGACTTGGTTTCATAACGGAAGTCTTGAAAAGGAAGCTAACAGACGAGGGGAAAAGAGAGTCCTCGTAGTCGGGTGAAACGCGTATACCTACCTCCTCCTGAAGCTATGCCGTTGAGGCAATTCCAGGTTGGGATGTACGGAAGAGCTTGAAGGTGGGGTTTTAGTGGGTAACATGAGTCCCACAAGGCTTTGAAGAACGGAGGTGTGCATAAAGCATTTTTCCCACCTTTCAAATAA
>CAJUYH010002424.1:0-40068 GCA_910591685.1 Galerucella tenella
GAAGAGAGAAGAAAAATACTTTTAAATGAAAAAGAAAAGGGTACGAACATTTTTAGCGAATTTCGTGAAGTTGTGAGCTTAGAATTCCATATTATGATGACTTATCTTGACTATAGTAAATAGTTCATTTACGATAAGTTTGCAATATCAAAACATGACAGATGTTTCACATCGTTGCCACGTTGTAATTTTTTTCCGGCTGATGGCATAAAAATATGTTGATAAGTTGTTTATTCTATAAGATTACATTCAACTCAAAAATAAGAGCAGAAATTATAAAATTTTGATCAGTAATAAATATATAAATTTCAAGATGTCCAAGTTTGAAACCATAAGTTTAACTGAAAAATGTTATCTTCATGCACATGTTGAATTGCATCGTTATTGCAGTATTAAGTAACAATGTATTTATTAAAAACTCACATCTCTCACAGAAGGAAAAGAAATTAGCGGTCCACCGTTATCTCGTTATCTCTCAAAATATGATATTAGGGATGCTACCATCTCCTTAATTGCAACCACTTGATAAAGACTCATGAATTGCGATGTAGTGTTCGATACTCCCTTTTAAATAGTTATGAAAATAACAGATTATAATTTACACAGTGAAAAACAAACTATAAAATGCGAATGAAAACGCAAACCATCACAAGAAATTCTGATAAAATTGTCTGATTTTGAAAACATAAGTCTGGCAACCCTGGACACGGCAGCCAACTTTTGGACCGTAAAGTTCCCCTTTGTATGATTAGGGTGGGTATTATAAAACTATTTCGACATATAACTAAAAGTTAACTTGTAGAATGACGTCACATGTTATAGTTAACTTCAAAATGGCGGAGTTAACTTTGTCGGGTGGAAGAGGTATCGATTAAAGTTAACTTTATGGTAAAATCGGGTTTTAGTGATTTGATAGTTGCTCTATTCTGTCGGTTCAGTCAACAATTTGGCATTTTTAACCTTAAAATTATATTGTGAATATTTTGATTGCTTTTACTTTGTTTTCTTTGAATTTTGCAATGTTAACAAACGATATCCAAGATATTTTTGAGGAACTTTTAACCGACGATGAAGAAGATGCTATGAATATTGTTGAAGGCACTCGACGACGAAGGATATTTTGCACTCCACCATGTCCTTAAATTCTTCCACCAATGATAGAAGAGATTCAATTTCCTTAATATTGGAAAAGTTTATGCCTCGTCTATCCATTGAGACAGGAACAAATAAAATAAAAATTCGACACTGGGAACGAAATAACAAATACACCAAACAGACATCTCAAAACTAGACCATAAAACTAAAGTCAAAATGCCAAATCTCAAGGCCATAGAGAATATTTCTCTATGCTCCAGGTTCTTCTTTTTTTGAAAATGTAACTTATATAAAACTGACATTTTAAAACCTAAAGTTAACTTGACAGTTAAATTCAAAGACATGTTTATAATACCCGCCCTAATTGTTCCATTTACACTTTGGATATTTAGATTTTGTTTAGTGGCTGCAATTGTTACAACAAATGTCAAAATTGTAAACTTATCGTAAATGAACTCATATTTGGCTGTTTTTTGCTTTGAATCTTTCAAAATTTGATAATAGTTAAAAAATGCTACAGTGTTGAAGAAAATTGAATATTTTCTTTTACAAAAACCGTTGCATAGGCTTAAACATTAGATAAATCTTTTTCTGACTTCTCTAATAATTAAAACAAACAGTTTTATCGGCTGCTAAAGCCTCCGCCATCTACACTGTTAAAAAATATCGTATTATTATTATTTTCAGCATTGAGAAATTTATCGGACATAGAAAAAAGACATTTGAATTTACAAATAAAGCATGATCATTTGGAAACGGAGCTGTTTGAAAAAAATGAAGAATACACGAAACTATCCACGGCGTCGAAAAATTTATACAAGGAATACGAAACGTTGAAGAATCAGTATGAAACTGAGACTAGAGCTATGTCCGGGTAAGTATTTCAAAACTAAAACAACTGAATATATTAAGAAAATCAAAATAAATGTGACATAGATTTTGACAGAAGTGATATGGAATTTCATGTTTCAAAAACTTACTACAATTATCATTTAATTTTAACTGCTGTAACTGTATTAACGTTTATTCAAAGAATGGCGAAAAATTCTACAATTTTGAGGTAAAATTTACTCATAATTTTTTTAAAAAATCTTCCTAAATTCTCATGTGCAGCTGATATAAACATTTTGAATGTGTGGGGGGCAATCATACAATACAATGAGGGTTGTGTGGTGTAATCAGGTGATAGTTTTAGCAGCGTTGTCAGATCGTGTTAATTTTCTTGAAGTTTAATAATTTTGTGATAGAAAGTAGTTTCCCAGATTTTCGCCATATATACCGGATGTTTTTGATAGTTTAAAAACAAATAATTGATATTATTTACGTCCCTTTTTATCATTTTCCTAGAGCACTTAAAGATGCCACGCAATGGTATAGAGAAAACAAAGAATTAAAAAGAAAAACCCTTCTTCTGATGGACAAAGATACAGTCGACGAAGGAGTAGATGCTGGTGAAGGCGAATCAAACTCAGAAACAGATATAGAGAATTTGAATAAAACAATCAAACAACTCAGTAGCGAAGTTGCTGAGTTACAGACTGAAGTAGATAGTTTGAAACAAACTGAATTTCAGACTTCTGAAGATAACATTAGGTTATCGGAGGTAAGTGCATATAAAATTTGTCCCCCTAACTTGTAATCATATGGAAAAAAATTTTATTATTAGTTTTAGGATAAAAAGTTATTCTTCATAAAAAGTTCTGCATTATCTAAAACCTAGAATACAGTCATCAAATATCGAATTTTTTTAGTCGTATACGAGGTTTGTCAAAAAATATTAGTTTCAATCAGGAGTAAAGTACCTTTAAATTTGATAATATCGAAAAATGTTACAAGAAAAAGTTGATCAACATAAAAAATTATGATAAAATATGTAATTACATTCATTTAAATTGAAACTTCTTTTTTACTAATGTTTCTATTTTAAATTAGGAAAGACGATAGGGGTAACTACAAGTAATTATCAATACGGCTGATTTTTTTTCATAAGTACCTCAAAGTATGTAGATTAATATAAAAAAAAGCTTACCAGTCTATCGATTTCCCAAATTAGAAAAAAAAATCAAAAATATTTTTTCGTAATTTTTCAATATTTCGCGCTGGGAGGAAGGTAGAGAAAAATAAAAAAAACCACTGTGTGGGGGGAGTGTTTTGCAACAAAAAAGGTTTCCTGCGTTTCTTTCGTCCGAGCAATGGTTTGTTCGGAAAAAATTCGATAAACTAAGTATATGTTCCGCATCCGCGTGACTCTATTTTCTGAAGCGCGGCGGAGTACATTATAAACTATTGTACAGTTATAATGTAGATATAAATAGTTGTAATACGGCGTTTTGAAGAGGAAAGTGTCGGCTTCAAGATGGCATTTTTTTTGTCATAGCACTTAATCATTTTTAGCAAATTACTCATATATAATATAAATATTATATTCTAATCAAAAACCAAGTATCTCAATAAAATAGTATATTAAAGTATAAGTGGATATTAAGGTCTTTAAAACACGCGCGATTTTTCGAGCACGACGGCGAAGCCGGGGGTACGTTCGATAACATCCTAGCATAAGACTTACGCGAACTGTCGTTCGAAAACATGAGTAGGCAAAGTTTGGCAACGTTGTATCGGCCGTTCGAAAACATCGAATAATATTATTCGAGGTCCTCCTTTGTCAATCGATTTAAGAGTAGAATGAAAAGTATCCGACTTGCGCACTAGTTTATTTGTAGGTTAGTTCAGTTTGCCGCCTTATTTACTTTTTGTTTTGTTATTGGTTTTTAATTGATAAATTGATTGTTTCCATTCTTTTTCTAAACTATCGTATTACATTACAATAATAATGATGTCCTGTACAAACAATATCATTCAAATTTTCAAATTGAAGACAAGTATATGTACAATGAAACAAGTATTCTAACAACATCTGCTTCTCTAATTTTCTAATCAAAATTAAAGTAATACTGTGTGAATCTAATGGAACTAAATGATATGTTTGGTATTCCAGTAAATGCTTACGAGGAAATATCAGTTGAATCGTATAACATAACTTTAATTTTAACCTGCTAATTTAGTTCATTTAGTATACGCGCGCTTTGTATGACAATAGGTAGTTTCATAGTTCGAAAACGATGACAAAGGAGATTAAACTTTCAGACTATTTACCCCCACCACCGATCGATTGATATTCTCCTTAGAATACCGTTGTCGAACGCACCCCGGAGTGCTCGAAATGGAGCAAGTGTTTTAAAGACCAGTTATCCATGAATACGCAATTTTTTTATTGGTACACTTTAAAATTATAAATACTGGTCTATAACTACTACAACAACAAGAAATGGAAATCATAGATGGAAATAAGAACTAAATGTCAAATGGTTGAATTCGTGATGTATATGATGTATACCTTGCGTTGTAATGGAAATGAAAAAAGCATAAACTAATTTGTATTTTGATGGTAGTTCAACCTTATTGAGTTCTGTAAATGTCAATAATATCAATTTAAATACCATTTCCTAAAAGATTTGAAAAATCGAAATATTAATATTTCAAACAATACCAACGGCACTTTCCATTTTAATTTATAAATTTGACATTGTTCATATCCACTTATACTTTAATATACTATTTTTCCACTACTAGCTTTGTTGACAATTATTGTTTCTTCTAGCTAACTGAGAAGTTGAATTTCTCTATTAGTGGTTAATAATTATTTTTTCTATTATTGGCCTAGGTCAATAATGGACAAATTCAAATATTTTGAGGATTCAGGGATATTAGTTCAACAAAAACTTGTGCAACATCATTTTGTATACCCAGGAGATTGTCCTATGACATTATTTGCTTCTTGAAATTACCAATCAAGATAAAATTATTTGAATAAAATTGCCACTAGTTTAAAATTCGCGCTCAACCAAAAATGACTGATGACATAACGCGTACGTTCGTAATATATCGAAAACCATAGAACTCTATACTACGTAACTGGAAGAGACGCGTCGAATAATAAAAGTGAGGCAAATTTGAAACTAGGCAACCCGCAACTGTGACGGATATCTATCCTTCTCTATCTCGTTACGTGAAATGAGCGGCAAGTGAACTTTTTAAACTATTTTTTATTTTTCATTGTATTTCGCATCAATATTTAATTAATTTACTATGATATTATATACGTAACTATCCTAGACTAAAAATAATATGCTTAAAAAATAGAACTTGTGATACCAAAATCTGGATAAAAAGCGTGTGCTGGAATTTTTTTTATATCACAAAAATTGGTTTTTTTATTTGGAATTGGAGTTTTACTAGTCATGTTAAATCATAATAATTTTACATGGTGGAAAATGGGCTATACAAATAATGAAAAAACCATACATAAAAAGTATTTTAATTATTATAAATAGTAAAAAACCTTACATAAAACATATTTTAATTATAAAATGATAAAACCACTAAAAATAAAACAAAAATTCTAACAATTGTGAAAATGTTACATCCATAAGCAACACAATAAATAACCATTCTTTTTGTCTTTAATAATTATTATCACACCAAAAAAGTAAACAAATCAACAACAAAATTCAAGCTTTATAAAATCACTCTGCTCTAAAAAATTGCAGTAAACTGATGGCACACTCCAAAGCAATAACATTTATTTTCACTAGAATAAGGGTTCTTCCACAACAAAAGTACAATCTAAAATGAATAAACTGGGATTTCTAACCGATTATGCAAATTATCCAATCTATGACCTAAAGTAAGAGAGAGATAGGTTACCGTCACATCAGGCTATCTCTGTCTGTTGCCCCTGACACACTTTCTCTAGTCTTTGACAACGGTCGTGTCCATTCCAGTTACGTAGTACAGAGTTCTATCACAGAGTACACCATCTAACAAGAGACGAAAGCTTTGTCGGTTCCTTTGAAGTTGGACTTAAACGGAAATACGTCGAGACTGAGAGATATACTACTTGATACCACAGAGTACACCATCTAACTAAGCACTAAGGCAGTGACAACCAAACCACAGAGTACTGAGTAACTGACGGGAACGAACGAACGGAAGTGTCGACCATGTGTCGACTTGACATTGACATATATACTAATTAATTCACGCATGTGCACACAAAATTGTGATCACGAAAACGGCTTTCATTCGCCTCTAGTTAGATGGTGTACTCTGTGGTTCTATGTCGAAAACTGACAGTGTACTTGTCACTCATATGACGGGGTAAACGCTTCTCGAGGTGCGTTTGTGAACTATTTTTAATGTTTGTCTTAAATTTGGCTGGTAGTGGAGAAAATTGTATATAAACCATGATCGGGGAAACATTTATAAGCCTCGCGAAATAATTTTGGTGCTCGGTCAATATTAATTGTCTTCACCACCTATACTTTTGCTGGGCTCAATTAAATTTCTTAAAAACCATATTAAGAGCAAAATTACTTAGACATAATTTCAAGTTTCCATATAAGAAATATTACGTAAACATTTTGAAATGAATTCCTTTCACATTTTTATAACTTAATCCCCTTAGGAATTGGAATACGAGAGACAAAAAACCGCCCAATTAGAGCATCAATTAGCGGAATTGAAAAAAGAACATGAACAAACTATGAGGATCATGGAGATGATGAAAAACGAGATGAGCGATTTGCAGGTGTTGGAAGACGAACACAGAACAAACTTGGCCAATATAAAGTAAGTTTTTTTTTAACAAAAAAATATTTTCACTAAAAAAATTACTTTTAGGAAAGAATGTGATGTTCACAAAAGAGAACGAAACGTATTAAAACACCAAAGCGCTTTAATTATGCAAGGATTGAACGAAAACGAAGACACAGAAAAATGTTTGTTGTTATTCCAAGAGATAGAAGAATTGAAGAGGACGATAGAAGACGAAAGGAACAAATTCGAAGAAGAAATCGGTATACTCCAAGACCGTTTGGAAAATCGAGATGAAAACGCGCAAATTGAAGTACTCGAAGAACGATTAAATATAGTTGAATCGGAACTACAAGCTGCTAATGAACGAGCTGAACGAGCCGAAGAGAAACTTAAAGCCCCTCCAGCTCCACCACCGCCCCCGCCACCTCCGATGCTACCGCCTCCTTGCGTCGATCCCCCTGCCGTCCCACTGCGGCGTAGAAGAAGCAAAGTCGCGCTTTCTGATCTCGCTGAATGTATAGGAGTTCAGGTGAGAGCGTTTAAAAATATACTTTATCCCTCTTTTCACGCTACCACTGTAAAATGTAAAACTTACACTTGATAATTTTTGTTAAATAGGAAAATACGAATCCTGACAAGAAAACTGCTCCAGGTGTGAACGAAGATATAATCAACGCCATCAAAGCTGGCCAGTTTACTTTAAGAAAAGCCAAGAAAGATAAAGAAAAACAAGATAAAGAACAACCGAAAGCCGTTTCGGAGCTGTTAAATATATTGGGTAGTCTGAGGAGAGCTCCTAAAAAGAGACAAAGTCAATTTCTTGGAGATGTACAATTATAAATTGTTTATATTTTTATGTCCGATGTTAACCATATTAGATTAAGATATTATTGCATATTGTATATGTATTAATTATTGTAATGAATTTTATATATTTTTGTTACTTAATAAAGTTTTACAATTATACGGTTCTTTTATTTCCAAATAAGTCTAGTACTCTGTTGGAAGCTCCACCTATCAGTAAAAAGTTTTGGTTAAATCATCACTACAACTTTCAAGTAACGTGTAGCTCTACTCACTACTAGGTAGCGCCACCAAATTTGGTTTTTCAGTATTATACGTATACCTCTTATACATTTCAAGTATCGAATTATTTCGTACACTAATCATTATTGAGATATATATACGTTGCACAACGATTATACTCACAATATAATCGTTGTGTTATGCAGACATCAGACATCGTATTTAGATTTCCAGTGCGCTCAAAATTGAGTTTCCTATATTCTGTATGAATTTGTTTGACTGCTCACTACTAGGTGGCACCGTTATTAAGTGTAACAGAAAATTAGTCTATTTTTATTTGATATTTGACGACATTGACATTGACGTTTGTATTTTTGCTAAAAACTGAAATCGACACTTACTTTTAAAAAAAATGGCAGATGTATTAACAGAAACAGTTTTACCAGAAGATTTAAAGGTAAATTTATATTTAATTAAATTATAAAGCAAGTTTTACGAATAAACAAATTTGTGATAGTTCTTAGAATTAATATGACTCATTAGAATTCCGGCCCCTTTTGATAAAAGATTAAGAATTAATTACATTACAACCTATACCAACCTCCGAAATATGCAATTTATCCACTCCCAGTTAGTTTCATAGCATTTAATTCCATCCATCTAACCTTTTATTATTGATTATGTACTTTGTACTTTTCCCTTTTAATATACTTATATACAATTACATTTTTGTAGAAATTCGAGAAAATTTATCATGAACAACTATACAAAAATGATGTCACACCCAGAGCACAATTTGAATATGCCTGGTGCCTAGTTAGAAGTAAATACCCAACAGACATCCAAAAAGGAATTATGTTATTAGAAGAGCTGTACAAAACTCATGAAGAAGGCCAGAGGGACTATCTCTACTACCTAGCAATTGGCAGTGCCAGGCTAAAAGATTATACTAAAGCCTTAAACTATGTTAGATCATTTTTGTCCATTGAACCTGGTAAGTAATATTGTTTTATTAAAAACAGATTCATGCTTCAGTATGTTGTGGTATATTTGTCGTAGGTAACCAACAGGTAGTTACTTTAGAAGAAATTATAAGGAAAAAAATGGGAAAAGAAGGCCTTGTAGGTATGGCATTGACTGGAGGTATAGTTTTGGCTGTTGGAGCAATAGTAGGTGTTGGCATGGCAATCGCTAGTAAAGGAAAATCATAGTTCTTCATGAATTTGTTCATATATTTGTATAGCGAGTGATGAATACCAAATATCAATATAAATTTTTTGTATGTCTAGTTTTCTGGTATATAAAATGCATTCCTTTCTTTCCTTTTTGTTCAAATATTATTTGAAAAGCATTTAAATTATACCAGTTTTAATTTATTCCCGAAATTCCTTTTGTTTTGTTAATTTGTTCACTGCATTTCTCTTGCTAGTTGTAAATATTACGTTGTTTTTATTTAAGATAATTATATTTAAATTGAAATAAATTTAATTGAAGTTTGTTTGTTCTATTTTTACTGAACCCCTTTTGATTTGGATTTGCTCTGGTTGATTGTTAAATAAAACTACAGTTTAAATAAATAATATAAATTTATTTTCCAATATGAATATGTTTTTCTACTCTTATATTATGTTTACAATACAAAAAACATACAATCTGATATCACAGCCTTTTTTTAGCACACACAAGAGTATTTTTTTCAAATATACCCTCCAAAGAAAAAAACGTTCATAAAAATGTATTGGTTGAAGTAAGCTGAAACTTGAAATGTCTTATAAGTCAATGCAAATTTAGTGATGGTGTAATAATTGACAGTTTTGACAATTGAGAGCTACAGGTTTTATGTTTTCCAGTGTTTCAGCTAAATTAACAAAGTAGAAATCATAAAATTGATTTCACAAAAACAAATTTGACTAGAAATAGTCTTATGAAAAGTAGTTATATCTTTATAGACAATAATATATAAAGAAAATGAGTTTAGTACCTCAAAGTAGGTGTTTTATTTGCAAAATATATTACTCTAATACAAAATAACAAAAGTTAGATTGACAACTTTTGTTGCAAGTTTTCCAAATATTGAAAGAAAGTACTAAAAGAGATCAAAGTTTTACAAAAATATTATATATGTACTTATTCTATTTTATATATTACAGAAAATTTCCTAGAAGTAACATTTTCTTCCAACTAAACTGATTAACATAATTGACAAAATTAAAAAATATAAAAATTTAGAGTCCTTGTAGTTGACAAAAAAAATACAATCTTAAAACTATTAAATACAAGTAGAGATGTAGATTATTTTCAAAAATTGTTAGTAATCACACATCTCTATTAAGTACAACAGAAAATGAGGGAAATTACAAAAAAATTAATACTAGTAAGTATGTCAAATCTGATACCAACATCTGCTTCTACAGGTGTGTTCTTTTTACAGAATTTGCTCCAGCAGATCAGCTGCTCTGTTCACTTGAATGATTTTGCGTATTCTTTTTAAGCGTTCGTTTTGAACATAGCTGAACTATCTCTTCCCCTCTTGCCCCTAACTGCACTACCTCTTGTGGGTGCTCGGCTCTGCCGTTTAGTTGATCATAGCCTCAAAACATAAGGAGCATTCTTTTTAAGATTTCCTGTTCACTTTGGTCACCCGCTCAGGTTGAAAATTATCTCAACAGAGCTGAACAGAATAGTGTAAAAAGAACACAACATACAGTTTCAGTGTCACTTGTCAAGTGTCACTAGTGTCAGTCAAACTCCTCATTTTCTGAAAAGGTAACAATAGGGGAGGGCATGCCCACGTGATGACACAAACTATTTTGACAACAGCCTGGTGGTAAAACAATAAGCAAAGCGTTCAGAACACGTGGTACTTAATAGTGAGGTTATGCTGATTTATAATGATAGATCGTGTTCGAGTTTAGTTGGTTTTGCTTAAATGTTTTTTTAAAGTTATTTTAATTGTTGAGCTTGCATATTTAATTATATATAATATAGGTTAATAGTTGTTTGTTGTTTGATAATTTTTTATCGTGTCTATTGTTTTACCACTGGGGTAATTGTCAACTGTCAACTGTCGTGGACATGCTTTATTATATAATTCAAGATATTTCTTCAACATCTTTTGATATTAATCAAATCAAATTGACGACAGATTTTCTTTTGTCAAACAATAAAATATCAAAAAATGTAAAACTCAACAAAATGACAAGTTTATAAATTAAAAAAAAAACACATTCTTCTCATGTGCATATCACAAACTTCATATACATCATCCACAATAATATCCATATTGCTCCTTATACAACTAAGAAGCCAACAAAAAGTCTTAACGCCTCCAAAGAAAAATTATTTAACGGGATTCTAATTCCTCCTTTGCTGTTAGTCAAAGTGAAGCAGTCGCGGTGAAATTCTGCCTTCTTCTAAGCACTCTGGATTTGTACAAATCTGATTTATGACAAACGACCACAGTACCACCTTGACTGGGACTGGGTACTTTATTGTTGGCCGTTCCTATCAGCGTACCAATCATTTTGGATACCGAAAATTTTCTTGTTTTATGCGAGGCTTGCACGGAACGACAATCGTTCAAGATGGCGTCGAATGCGGTGTAGATAGTTGAGGAGTTCTCCGCTACGGATACCTCGAAGAATTGACAATTGTTTTGGATGGCCAGAGTACGACCTTCCGTTTCCTCGACCTGTAACAATAGAAAACAAAATTTAGAAAACATATCAAAACAACGCGTTTATATGTATGAAAATTAATGTTTTACGCCTGCGCAAAACTGATTCGAGTGTATTGATCTTTATGTAGGATATTTTGAAAAACAATAAATGAATAACAAACATCTGGATTTGTTCGGCATTAACGAAATATAAATACTTAGCAGCTCAATATTTTAGCGATATTGATCTATTTTAGGTAAGTTGGCAAAACTGTAACAAGAATTGATTGACGTTGATTAAAACGAAAATCAATAGAACAAAGTTTGTTGATCTGTTTTTTTCACTTCTCTGTTTATAAAAAAATCACTTTGATATAGCTACGCGATAATTTTAAATACTGCCGATGTTAAACCTTCGTTCATTAAGTTTAATGGCGTTTGACATTGAAATTTCCGTTATAAATAAAATATTTAGCAAAACATTTAATGAAACAGAAAGATTTTAATTTATTTGTATTTGGTTATTTTTAAATATTTATAATACTGTACTAATATCTGCCCTATAAATGATAAGACTTTTAATTAACTACAAAATGGCGGACACTGCGGAGGTAATAAATTGGCGGGAAGCAATAAAATTAGTTCAGATCGAGCGTTGGGCTGAAAATAGGACTGTTTAGAAAATAAAGCGTTCGAAAATGCAATCGGAATATTTCTTGCAGGTATTCAAAATAAACTGAGAAATCGGAATTTGAACAGGAATTCGAGTTACCTCTAATATTACAGAGTGTACGATAACATACGTTTATATATATATAGGGATAAATCGCTTTTAAATCTTTGAAAATATCACTTACAGATTATTGTTTGGTACGAAAAAAACATTCAGCAACGTTGTGCTAAAGTTTCCATAAAGCCGTCAGTTTTATCGTCCCATCGGTAAATAAACAAATTATTGAATGAAATATAGGATATTTTAACCTAATTTGCCAGCCCGTTTTTCGCGGCTGCTTGGAAGATGTTTAACAGTATTCATTACACCGAAAATTACATACATTCCATTCAATCTCGATCATTTATAAAAAAAATGTTCATTACTTCAGGAATGTGAAAATATACCTACGTAATTAGTTTTCTAAAACATCTCATAGATGGCGTGATGAGTAATGTAATGGTGTTATTTAATTAATTCACAATTAAGGTGATTTGAAAGAAAAATTGGTAAAGGTTCACAATTTTGTTCGTGAATGTTTGAAGCTCTGCAAAGATAGGATGAAGGCTAGCACAAGTTTCTTAAGAGGTGACCCCCGTGTATGATTGTTCAATCCCAAGTGCAGAAAAGGTTTGGGCCTTGAACTGCAACGAATCTGGGTCAAATTATTCAGAAGGACTAATTAGGAAAGAGGGAGCAATGTTACGTTAGACCTGCATAAAGGTCCACAAAGAAAAAGAAGAAGACATACATATGGGACTCTGCACACTAAAGAATTCTACCGGTCGCTTTCTACAGTAGATAACTATTATTCCAGTCGACAACAGCCATAAATCTCACTCTGTTTTCTGTCGACAACTCTTCTCTTATTTCTGACATTACCATCGATCTGTAGCTTTTATGTAAATATTTCATAGTTCTCATTGTGCCTATGATAAATTTTTTTTGATAATTTAAATTTTCGACGTGGGTAACCCTATAATAACTTTAATGTTTTTTGTGTGAAAGCCAATTGCGACTTGTTTTGCTATCTTTATTGTATCTTTTGTGTCAAATGTCATAAATTTGAAAATATAACCTATAAAATTATAGATATCTCGTAATCGTAGAAAACGACACGTCTTCACATGTAGAAAGCGATAACTATCAATTTTGTCGACAAGTCGTGTAGAATAGAGTCGATAGTAGAATTCTATAGTGTGCAGAGTCCCAGCTGAACTGTCATAGAGGAGTTCAGTCTAAGGTCAGTGTGGCCAACAAAAGTGGTTTTTTCTGACAAGAATTACAGTTAAGGTCTACCATTCAAAACATAATATTTTCGCATCTTTTTTATCATTGCGAACATCTGTATGGCTTTATTCAAATAATGAATACACCCCGAAGCTTATATCCTGAAATTTAAAATGACTTTTTAGCTGAATACTCAACATATCGGTGGCCAATAACTCTAGGAACTTTTGGCAAGTCACCATTTCATTTCTGTTATTCCGTCACTAGTTATGTCAAATGTCAGTTATATTTATTTTTGTTGATATTCGTTTAATTGTTTATGTCCATTTTCGATTAGATTTTTGTAGCATTTCTAGTTAGTTGTATCTCTATTCTTCTAATTGCTTTTTACACTGACATCTGACATTACTAATGACAGATAACAGAAATGAAATGGTGACATGCCAAGAATTATTAGTCACGGATATGTGGAGTATTCAGCTAAAAAGTCCTTTTAAATTTCAAGATATACGCTTCGGGCGTGTATTCATAATTTTAATAGAGAAATATAGATGTTCGCAATGATAAAAAACATGCAAAAATCTCATGTTTTGAAGGGTAGACCTTAACTGTCAATCTTGTCAGAAAAAAACACTTTTTGTTGGCCACACTGACCTTGACATTAGTTAGTTTTAGTTTTTGAAGTTTTAGAAGTTGAGTTCTGTGATCTTATAGTGTGGCATTATTTGTATTGAATTGTGAAAGTTGTTAAAATAAAGTTAAGAAAGTAAAAGGATTGACAATATTATAAATATGTTTTGTTCTTTAATTTTTTCCAAATAGTTATTTAAAAATTAAAAGTATCTGACTGTAATCAACGATACTAGCTCCATCTATCGAAAACCTTTGTGAAGATAACTAACCTGTCTTAAATGTTCGAGATCCGCTTTGTTTCCAAGAAGTATCGTTGGCATTTGGCTCCTCAAATGTAAAACTTTTTGAAGCATATCACTGGCTTGGGTGAAGGAATTCCTGCAAGTGATGTCGTAGACAACAACGCTAGCGTCGGCCCAATAAATGGCTTCTTCGGGGAAGGATTGTATGTCACAGCTACATACATCTACGATTTCGACTTCCAAAGCTGAATTGTTCAAAGTTAATGTTTGGCGATAAAGGAGATCTGAAACAAAGAAAAAAATACTTTATTTTATTATATTTTGTTTTGTTTGACTACCTATTTATTTTCATTTAAAAGGATTATATTTAGTGCAGTTTTTGTTGACAAACAAATGTTTGGGTGGGCAATAATAAGTAAAATTTGCATACTTTGATTGGCTGTGTATTTCGATTTCTGTACTAATATAATAAATAAATAGAATTATTGTTTACAAACAGAAAGCTATTTTTGGAAAATGGAATTATTACTATTTCCGGTTTGGGAATTTTCCATGTTTGCACTGAAATGTCAATGACCGATTTCGCATGCAAATTGCCTTTTGGATGTATCAAATAAATCAAAAATTTCTACTGCTGTGATTGGGAACGAGCTTAAAACGAATAAAATGAGACGAAACGTTTTATAAACTTACCACGAATACTCATATAAATAATAATGTTTACGAAGACAGATGAATTTGGCAAATAATTATTGACAATTTTTAGTTCAATTTATAAGAAATGTTGTGATTTGTTTTTATTTGTCATTAAATTATAGATTTTTATTGTACAAGTGTATTAAATAGAGTTTTATCCAAGCAAGAAAGCTCTATCTCTCTCTATCCACAATCACATTATAATTGGACTTTTGTCCACGACCACCTAATAATAAGTCAATATTTTACCTCCTAGCTAAAGGTATATGGTACCCATATATCAACTGTCGTGAATAATTATGGTTCATAATACACTGTAGTGTATTATGGTTCATAATTCACGACTAGAGATGGGGGTACAATATGAAATAAACTATTAAATATGTGTATTTTGTTCAGGAAATTTGTTTCTGACATATATCGTATTTATAAAATATTGTAATTTTTAGTATTGATACTTTTCATAACGATATTTTCTAATATTAAGTATTTTAAAACAATATATTTATAACGGTACGTTGTATTGATACTTTCTACAGTATCGCCCATCTCTATATATGTCAAATTATTTGAAGTAGACGCCACAACATTTTGAGGTTAGTAATATGCCAAATCGCTACTGACTTTTATTTATTAATAAATAAATTAAGTGTCGTGGACAAAGTATAGTATTCTACTCGCAATTTATGGCCATAATTCACTTGGGTGACTCACCCATCGTGAATTATGGCTATCATAAATTGCTCGTTTAATAATATACTTTTATCCACACGCTGTGAAGCTTATAAAGTACCATTTTATCCACTGTGATTGTGGATAAAACCACAGATAACATGAAACGTCGTATGGAGCAAGTCCACGTGACGTAATCTGACAATCGTCCTGATGAATCTGATCAAAACAAGCGTTCTTTGCTTAACATGTGGTTCTTAAGAGTTGTTTTGATCGTGTTTGAGATCATTTTTTCCATTTGGTGCTTTCTTTGTCATTTACTTACGTATTTTAATAGCTCTATCTGATTCTATTTAATAAAAATGATCATTAAATTAATACAAATTAGCCAAACTACAAATCTAAAATCTATTCAAACGATTATTCGTCCTCAGGACGACTGTCATTAGTGTCAACTTGTCAGTTGGTGAACATGCTCTTGGATAAAACACTATTTAATACATTTGTACAATAAATAGCTATTATACTGTTCTCGTGTTCTCTCTATTATAATTTTATATGTATCTAGGAAAGTAGATCATCACTGACAGCTGCACTTGCGGATGACTGAACACGTGGCTGATACAGTCCGAGACCTATTTTACATATTTACATTGGATACTTCTTTTTTCGCCTACCATACCGGTATTTTTTAGCAGCCCAAGGGCGGAAACTTCCCGATTATTGAAGATTTTAGGTGGTAACCTGTCTAATATTTTCAATATATCAAATTAAATAACGTGAAAGTTGTATTCAACATAAATTTGGCAAGTAATTCAAAAGAAGAATGTGTCGTATATAAAAATAACCCTGAAAATGACGTTGGCAGACGTCAGGACGGATACATTCATGAATTTTTTGGCTGTGAAAGTTGTAATAATATCGAAAATAGTGAATAACACGTTTGGACCGGGATATTTTTGAATAAACACCATAAAATACCAGGTGTGTTTAACTTTATTCACAAATAACATTATGAATTAATGCTGGCTGGATGTCCTATAGGATAGGAGGCCATTGCAATTTATAAGAAGAACACACGAACTTACCGTGGAAGAACATAATGAATGCAAGATGAATTGTATATATTAATGTATATAATATAATATAATATATATCTACGTCGCAGATACTTAATTCTAAAACATATTTATGAGTTTCTTGGTTTACGAATTATTTAATATTGAGTAATTGACAAAATACTAATGTTTAAGTATTCTTCTTTTTTCTAAAGCTGGATGCCGAATAGATGGCTTACTAAGGCATTTTTTCAAGAGCTGTTATTAGATTCAAAGTAACCTTTGAACGAACTCTAAGAACTCTTAATATTCATTCATTTAGTTCATTTTCAGGATATGTATACACAATAAAACCATATTAACATCATAATGTCACTTAACTCATATTTTGCATCAAAGTAAAGTCGTAAAAAATTCATAAAATTTTTATATGTAATATATTCTTCGTTTTTTTAAATGAAAGCAAGAACTTTTTAACACTTTCTAACAAAGTAGAGACGGTTTTTTAACCTAAAATTAGAATTGTATTAGATTGTTGACACCTTTCGACAAAAACATCTTTATTTTTACCCCCTAATTATCTATTTTTAGATCGAAAGATCGTAGGAATATATAATGTGAAATGGTTTTTCTTAATAATGAATTTTTATAAGGAGCCAAGTAGAAAATGTAATTGTAAAGTAAGTCAGAATTGGCTGGAGTTTCAATATACTCGGGCCAAATATCTAAATTTATTTTCGTTTTAACGATTCGTTAGATATTTTACGTTTGAAATATAAAACAAAATTATTTAAACGATTAGTACCTTAATGTTACAACAAAGAATGTTTTTTACTGGTAATCGTTTTTATTCTTTCTTTAAATTGCATTCCTTCACGTAAGATTCAAATCTCTTCCTTTTATACCTCAGTTACATAAATAGTTTCCAATGAACGACAGGCAGCGCGTCGTTCTGATTTGTGTGGTTTACATAATTTTTGAAATATTTAAAACAAAAATTTGAAATACCTACACGATATTTTTACACAGCTTCCGTATTTTCAGAGCTCAAAATTCTTATGTCGTAAACATACACCTTTCGAAATTTCTATTAGGTAGCATTGTCCATAGAAAATTACCAAAAATCATTAATCATTATGAATTTAAAAAAAATACATAGTGATGTTATCTAAAAATGTTATTAAAATTGAATTTTATTTAATAAACTCGTGCTGACATGTACGAGCAGGTAGCTCAACTATCGAAATATGCCTTCAAATTAAACTATTAGTATTATTGTTTGTTTGATAAATATATAATACATTTTTAAATTATATTATTGAGAATTCATGGATAGTAGATAGTAGTTCAACAAAAACTTGTGAAACATAATTTTGTATACCCAACATATTTGCTGCTTAAAATTACCTATCAAGATGAAATTATTTGAATAATTGAATAAAAATGACATTAGTTTAAAATACGCGCTCCAGCAAAAATTACTGATGACATAACGGGTACGTTCATAATATATCGAAAGCTGACAGCGTACTTGTCAGTCATACGACGGAGCATGGCCACCTGATGGCCATGGACGGAGTAAACGCTTCTCGGGGTGCGTTTGTGAATTATTTTTAATATTTGATCTAAATTTGTCTAGTACTGGAAAAATTGTATATACACCATGGTTGGGAAGACATTTATAAGCCTCGTACCTGATTCTGCTAAAGGCAAAGCCACTCGCGAAATAATTTTGATGCTCGATCAATAATAATGGTATTTTGTTATCTATGGTCTTCATCACAACCCCCACTCAGTTCATGACAAAGAAGTCAGCGCCATGTTTGAACTGTTTTTATACCTATAAAAACCTTAGAGCTGTATTTTTAGTAGGCTTTTTTAGTGCTGTAATGTTTGTGATAAATGTGCAAAGAAATAAGTGATATTAGCTGTATTCTTTTTACCAGTCGACTGTCTCACTTGTAAGAATAATTAAGACAAAGTGAGCTGAGATGAAGTAAGATAAATTGAGACAAATTTATATCTAAAAAGAATGCATGACAGTCACAGATCACAATTATAACATAACCTCTTATGTTTATACCTCGGATTATACCACAAAAATTTAGTTTATACACAAATTTTTATTTTCAACAGGCAATGGTTCCTGAAAGTGCCATAAATGCCACTTCTTAAAGCAATTCTTATTTAAAAGAACATTAACCACACTTTTAAGATAGATGTGACATGTGACATCAACAAATATCCGGTACAGATCGCAAAAAGTTTCCAACTCACTTCTAAGTTCTATGAAAAGCTAGCTCCATTGGGGTAAGGGGGGAAGAAATTTTCTTAGTTAGTCTCACTTTGTACCCAACTCAAGCCATATTGAGAGAACATATACTTTTTCCAAATTTACTGAGACTAACTGAGTGACTCAGTTAATCTCAGGTAAACGTGGTAAAAAGAATACAGCTATTATAATGCAAGTAATGAGGTATGTGATATTTATATTAAATCATTTATATTTTTCACGGTTTTGGCAAATGATAATCAACAAATTTGATGGAGTCTGATGTTTTTATATTTGACAGATAACTAAAAGTTACCTTGGATCTTAATTAAATAGAATTTAAATCGCTTTGAACAGTGATTCACGAAACATAATATTCGAAACTTCCTGAAAAACTAAAAAGGTGCCAAAGGCCATATCAAGCCAGTGAACCAAACAGCAAAAAATTAAGTTGTCAAATGATTAAATACAATTAGTGAAACACTATTAAACTATGTAATAACCTTCGGGTTGATTTTCAGGAAGGTCGTTTCAGTTCTATTTTTGATTATAACAAAATAATTATCTTCCTGATACATTCCTACGTGTTAAATGAACAATTCATAATTTTGAATTTATTTCATGTGAAAATTGGACATAATGTTTTGTTTATTAAGCAATTTGTAATATGCCCAACCAGTGGCGTACGTTAAATTTTTAATTTAGAGAATATATTCATGAATAATAAATTGATCTAGCCTTGCTGTCATATCGCAAAAATGTATGTAATAAAAGAAGTACTGCAATATTTATAGACCGAAGTCATACATTACATAAATGAGATAGGTATGTTATAAAATATTACACCTCTTGGTTTATTTTAAGCGTAAGGTACTTAAATCTAGGTGACTGTGTGTATATATTTTCAACAAGTTTTGTTTATTAACATATAGTCTACAAAATCCAGATTATCTAATAGATTGACTCGTGACTAACGTGTTAAATATTTTCTATCTCGTATTCGAAAGAATTTTTTTTGGCAGTCTATACTAATTTCAAGCGAGATGGAACAGTATATATTTCATAATATTGTTCATTAAAAAGTTCGTTTTAGAGCTAGTTTGATTGAGAACACTCGTTATTCAAATAAATGTCAGCTCAGTCTGCAATATTATTATTTTTGAAAAATTGTTGCTTTGGAATGTTACCGTGCCAGAATATCTACCTGTAATAATAAGTTTGAAAGCTTAAAACTTGATATTCAGAAACATTTGATGATTTAAAATCGTTTTTTTAAGACCGACCAGCAAATATACACATTCTGGACAATTTTTCGTCCAGAAAATAACGTTTTGCCGATCAAGACCGGAAAATGGACGTCAGGGACCGGAAAAAGCCCTGAAATCTGCTTGTCTCGACCTGAAAAACCCTTCTTTCCGGTCTTGTAACGTAAATTACTATCAAAGATTACAGAATAAAAATATAAGATGTTTCACTCCCGGGCGGTTTGATTCAAGCTGCTGTCCCAAACGGACGCCGCTCTCATAAATTATGTTTACGTCTCGCTTTTGTTGTCAATAACGAGACCGGTAGATACCAGAGAAGTTCGAAAAGCTTATTTTATTTTAAGCTATACAGGGGTAGTTAGAGAAATATATATTTAAATTAATAGGATTCTTTATCATAAAGGTTTATTTTTAAATGTTAATTATTTCGAAAAATGTTCGGGACATGAATTTGAAAGGGTAAGTAAATAATAAACTTTTAAAATGAATCAATTCACATTTTTTATCCAGCATCTTAGTAATTTTGTAATACTTATTTATAATCTAGCAGATATTTATCACAAATTCAATTAAATATACTCATTAGCCACCAGAATAATAGGGCCACTAAATCTTAAATATTGATCTTTAAATAACGCGTATTTTTTGCATTGACAAGGTTAAAACAGCAAAAAGAGAAGCAGCTGCAGGATACCTTTATTAAAATTTTTTATAAATGTTGTAAAATACTAAGTTTGGAGTTTGGTTTATGTGTTAAATTTAATCTATTGTCTTTCAAATCTTTCAATATACATTTGAGAGTAAAATATATACGGACTCTGGTATAGAGACTTTCATGATATTTGAAAGAAAATTTAGTAAATTCGTTCAAAAGGAACTGACCAATTCCCCTTTGGTTAGCTATAGAATAGAATGTTTGTGTTTTCTTGCGTAATGTACTTGTTTATATAATATCCTTATTATAAAAATAAATCCGTAATTTTGTATTAGCAAAGATTACAAAATATTTAGTGTTTAAGCTTTGCTATTAAAGAGAAAAATATTAATATGACTTTTTGCTCATTTCAACAATTAATAATAAATTAGAACGAGTGAAACATCTTATAATTTTATTCTGTAATCTTTGTTACTATTTTGACGTGTGGTACAGTCTGTTCATAATAAAATTCACTTTGCTATAAGTTTGAACAGACTATAGCCAGTGACGTATCAAAGAAATAAACGAAAGGAATATTTGAAATACATTAACTTTAAAATTAGTATACAAAAGAAATAATGTTTTTGTTGATTCCTTTCATGTTTGGTAAAACGAAAAAGTGTTTAGATGAAATTGGCATAATACGCAGTAGTTTGAAACAGATGGAAAATATTTAAAAGTTTATTTTGTTTGCTAAAACAGGAAATAAATATTAGCATAATAAGGATATTTATAATATAATATTGTTGCGAAGTATATCGGCAAATATTTTTCGAGAATGTTTTTCAAAATTTTAGAAAAAATTAAGGTAAAGTTCGCGTTACTTTGAGTGACTGCTATAGAACAGCTTTAACGCAAGAAGGGGAAGGGAAAAATATCATGATTCTTAGATATTCACATTGGAGTTTGTTGTTACATAAGCTTCAAAAAATAAAGACCATCTGCTCCTGCGGCATACCTGCTATAAAACCTAGAGGCTCCAAACTATTTGCAAATATTGGCAAAAAGTGTTTTGTAACGTAAAAAAGCATTCTTTATTTATTTATAAATGTGCATGGACCAGAAATACAGTGAGATTATCTTTTTCGAGTTACCGTAACCCAAAATCATACGCATCATTAGGAATTTCGTCATAATATTATCTTGGTCGGTGTATTCAAGAAACAAAAACAAAAGAATATATAAACACTCTCGACGCGACAGGTATATGGCTGCCAAAAATTTTAGTATGCGCATTAGATACGGATTCCACGACACCTAGGTTGAAGCTTGAGCATAATCAGCTGGTATTTTTAGAAGTTTTTGCGGGATTTGCTTTTACATTATCGTGAAAATGTAAGATTTTCAAATAAAATAAAAATATTTACTTGGAAAATGGAAAACAAGTCAATTTTGATTTTTTTTCTAAAAAGTTAGGGTCTGGGGGGCACTGTGTGTGTAGCCCTACATCTTACATAGGTAATTTTGAAAAAATTTCGGGCAAAAAATATTTATATTTTTGACTACAATACCTATATATTTTCTTGACCCCCCCAGGTTTTCTTTTTCTCTATAATATATAGGTATAACATTGGATAATTATTTTAATTGAATTAAAGAATTTATTATTCACCTGTATTACTCCTGTATTCTCCAATGAATCTTCTTGTCAGGTATCTCACAGTTAAGGCTGCAAAAAAAAGAGAAATAACTATTAAAAAAATATATTTCAGTTAAAAATTTTATATTCCATTCTCTTCCTTTGTCACAGTGACATTTGTAGATTTCGGCGCCCAACGTGGGCTTTCACATTGTATTATTTAAGATTTTTAATTTAAAAGACGAGATATTGATCTCGTTTTTTCATATATATTCAATCGATTGTTTTAAAAACAAACACCGAGTGTGAATAATTCTAAATTGAAAGCTTCTGACTAAACTTAGCCGAAAATAAAAATGTGATTGAGATCGAAAATATCTTTTATATTTTAAATCTCGAAATTAAAATAATAGTTTTGTTTGTTATTAATGTAGATACGATGTTAAAATTTCAACTAAATTCCTAATATAAACTGTTTAATGAATACTTGAAGTTCAAATATTATACAGAAACGTCTAAAATATTATAAATATTTATCAATTAACAATCGAGATGGGCAATTTAAGCACTGTTGACGTTTGGGCTTACTAAAGAACATTTTCTTGCTGTCATTTTTGGATACAGAGTGTGGTAACTAACAGTGGATACAGAAGACAAAGGATTATCATAATGTCGGATAGTCAAACAGCCATTAAAGCACTGAGCTCTTGTGTAATTAGTTCCAAAATGGTGTGGGAATGCCAAGACAAACTCAATGAACTAGGCGAGAACAAAATAGTCACCTTACTATGGATTCCAGGACACTGGAATAGAAGGAAATGAAATAGCAGATGAACTAGCAAAGAGGGGGACTGAAATACCTTTCTGGGGGCCTGAAGCTTTTTGTGGAATCAGTCCCAATGTAATACCGGAAGAAATAGGAAAAGCCGAGAAAAAGAGTTCTCCACCTAGTTGTTGGCAATAGCACAGTCTCCTATAGAACTCCTCCTTAACTTTTTTAAAGTTTGAGGTGAAATATTCCGTATTTCTGTAGTTATCCTGTCTTTGAGGTCTACAATGCTAGTTGGTTGTGTTTCATATACTTTGTTCTTGAGATAATGATACCGGCCCAAACGTTCACCTTTAGAGGGTACTGAGTATGTGTCTCACGCATCCATTTGGGATTCTCTGCTGACCAATATCAACAGTTCTGGCGGTTTACCTCTCCATTCAATGTGAATGTTGATTCGTCAGAAAAAAGAATGGTACCAAGAGCTATCTCATTTCTGTATTTCTGTTCAGCTTATTCATCAATCTTTCGCAGAAATCCATTCTACGATCTGGATCGTCTTTTGTTAACTCCTGCAGAAAAGTTAATTTGTAGGGATGAAGTTTTTCTTTATGAAGACATCTTAGAACAGTTGTATGACTAACATTATTTTCACGGGAAATTTGACGTGTACTTGAAGTTGGATTCTCTTCGACACTTAACAAAATATCCACTTTCACATCATATTCATCGAAGTGTGGTTTTCTTTTCAATGGTTTGACATGTCCAAGTTCTCTGAATTATGCATGAATTTTAGACACAGTACTTTGTGAAATATTAGGCAATTCGGGATACCCGTGATTAAATAAGTTTGCCACTTAAACTTGACTTCTGCAGTTATCCCCGTACCCGATCATCATTAAAATATCAATTCGGTGAGTCTCAGTTAAATATTTCATTGTTATGTCGACAAGGAAAGAGTGTTTGACAAAGATTTTACTTTTTCAGTATAAACTGTCAACATCAACAACTGACAGAATAGAAAACAACCCACATTATTTACCGATTTAAAACAATTAATCCACATTATTTACCGATTTTGTCTAATTATTGGCAATTTTTAGGTATTTATGATAAAATTCATAGGCGTAGCAGGTTTTGTTGGGTTAGGTCATTAAAAAACAACAACACCGACTATGGCATACTTGTGTGAATCACCCTGTACATTTACATTTATGTTTACATAACGCACAACTCAATTCAAAAGTTGACGTGTCTCGGCATTTTTTATAATTTTCTAAAATAATGACATAAAGAATTTTATTCCAAAATGTGCATTGGAATAAAATTCTTTATGTCATTATTTTAGAAAATTATAAAAAATGCCGAGACACGTCAAAATGTGCATTGGATACAAAAATATGCAGAGAGTAGAGATAGCTGAGGGAGCATTTGCCGATGACATAATACTGATAGCTGAAAATGAAGAACGACTACAATATAATATAAAAATATGGAATGAAACACTAAAGAGAAAACAAATGAGAATAAACAAAGATAAAACCAAGGTGATGACCATAGGAGGCGAAGAAATAAATATAACGATAGATGATATAAAAATAGAACAAGTAAAAGATTTCAAATATCTAGGTGTAACGATAGACGAAAAGAGAAGACAAGAAGCAGAAATTAACAACAGAATCGAGAAAACCATAAAACTGTACTATACAATGAATAAGAACTTCATCAATAAAAGAGAAATTTCAAGACAGACCAAACTAAAAATATTCAAAACAATATATAGACCAGTATTAACATATGGATGTGAATCCTGGATATTAACAAAAAAAATCAAAAGTAGAATACAAGCAACAGAAATGAAATACCTGAGGAGAGTTATAGGAGTGACAAGGAGAGACAGAATAAGAAATACACGAATAAGAGAAGAACTAGACATAGAAGACATTAGGTCTGTTCCAACCGCAGTCAGAAACTGTAAGAAACGATCAGAGAATAACTGGTCACGGCAAACAACGAGTTTACGTTCGCGTAATTCCTATCACTGATTGCGATGGTCGACTATTCTCTGATCGTTTCTGACAGTTTCTGATTGCGGTTGGAACAGACCTATTATTTCATTTATAGAACAAAAACAATTAGGATGGTGGGGACACATACAGAGAATGCCAAGCAATAGACCTGTGAAACAAATTTATGAAGCGAAAATACAAAACAAGAGAAGAAGAGGAAGACCTGAAAAAACCTGGAACGACATGATAGGAAAGATTCTACAAGAAAGAAATAAGCAATGGAATGAAGCAAAGACACTGACTAGAGACAGAAAAGAATGGAAAAAGTTCATGAAGCAACAATAAAATGATAACCCGACACCCTGAGGGTAAAAGGGCTCAAGATTATATATATATATATATATAGAATTTTATTCCATAAGTGGTTTCCACACTGTATAAAGGGCATCTTTTACTTGATTCCACTTGCTCGGTGAATTTTATGGTACTTTTATTGGTAGGCAAACGTTTTTAATGTATTTTTTTTGTGCTCCTCAGTTCTTTAATATGACAACTTTTATAAAACTGACTACCACCTTAATTTATTGCTATGATTGATTATATTAATATTTCCATATAACGCAATGTAAATTTTCCCAGGTAAAAGTGGTCACAATATAAAAATAGACAGCATGATAAATATTGTTCTATGGCACCTATCAGCTGATATATATTTCAATTACGTTCACTCGAGATAAAATAAATCGAAAAAGTAAACGTACGTTGAAAAAATCAAATAATGAGATCATACCTTTGGAAATTACTCTCCCACTTAATAATTACAAACCAATTTTCTTTCTTTTCATCACTTACATAAATATTAGATACAGTTTGTTAATATGTTTATGTCTGGATATTTTCATCGTCTCCTTATTACGCCCATTTTTGCACTTTTTCATGAATTTTTCATAAAATCAACTTTAATTAAAGTGGAAAATCCATTTAGGGGTTAAAAACCTGACGAGAAAAATGTATGTTAACGTTTTTCAAGTTAAATTAATTGATTAAATGAGCTGAAAGTGTCGCTTCTTGCTTGTCTATGCCCGGAAAAAGGAAACTTTATCAGTTGCCCCTGATTTTAAGTCTGTAATCTTGTTTGTTTGCTTGTAATGCATCAACTATTCAAAATTACAATAATTTTGCGTGCGTTATACACTGTGGGTCGAAATAAAGGAGTACATTTTTCAATTGGAAATATTTTTTTTGTTTTTTGGGCGATTGATTTTCTTTTTGCAGGGCTAATAACCTAACATGTCCTCAACATGACTGTACATTTGGAAGCAAAAATAATGTACAGGGTCGGACTTAAAAAAAATTTATACAGGGTGTCCCAAATAAGAGTGACTGATTTTAAACATAAATGCCCAGCTTATTAATTGCTTCAAAGAGATGGGGTTTTCACTAGATTCACTAGTTTATCAAAGAGATTTTTTTAGGCTTGGCTGGTATTTCATCTCATCAACACAGGGTGTTTTACTAATGTTGGTCAAATTCAAAGAGGAAAATATGTATTATTTTAAATGGGACACCCTATAATTTTTGATCTCATTCGAAAGAGAAATCATTCTCCTTTCCAAAAATGTATAGTTTTCTATCTTTTGTTTTTTGTTTTGTTTTTCTAAGACAGATCTCTATAGTGTATAATATTAACATAATTTTGTTTTTTGACAAGATATGATAAATTTTTTGGCATTTTTTTCCTATTAATCTTATGAAGAAAAATTATAGAATTTTCAGTCACTTGGATCCTTCACCGTTCCTATCAATTTCTCAAATTGTCACCATCAATAACAATTTATTTTTCGAGGTGTACCGCAGTATTGCCAACCTTAACCCTATTTTATTTTCGCGTGTAATTAGGTCACCTGTATTTCGAAGTAAACTGATAAATTAAAAGCCGGCGCAAATAATATTGTCCTTTGAAAAACGTCGCATCGTCGGTCGAGGTAGACACCAATTACTCCATTTTTTAAGTAGGCTAATGATCAACAATGTCCCTTTGTAAATAATTATTGCGGACGATTGATTTTTTAGGCCAGGGTCGTACTCAAGAAATATTTATTCAAATAATGCTTTTTTCTTACCTGATTTACCTACGTTGGATTTTCCTATAACAGCAATCCTCACTTTGGGCATGTTATTTTTGTCTTCAGTTTTCATTTTCTGGAACAAAAAAAACTACATGAAATTTTGTTTACTTTTTAAATAATTTAGCAACTCCCATTTTTCTGGAACATCCAGTTATATAATATATTATATAATTAAGTATTGCTGGTCTGGATAACTGGCCATTCTCGTATGGAAGGAAACGAGAAGGCAGACTCTCTTGCAAGGGAGGGAGCTGCACGTGTTTCTATCGGAACAGAAGCTACAATAGGCATCTCAATAAGTTTTGCCAAACAAACACTAAATACCTGGACAACAAGAAGAGCTTTAGACTTCTGGCATAATTTACCAGGATTGGTTCATTCAAAGGCTTTTATACATCCTTCGAAGAATGTCTCCAAACAAATGTTAGACTATAGCAGGCATGACCTACGTTGTCTAACAGGCCACTGCCATCTGAATCATCATATGCTAAAACTTGGACTATCGAAAGATCCGACTTGCCCTCTTTGTCTGGAAGATGATGAAACAGCAGATCATATAATTTGTGCCTGCCCTGCCGCGGCTCGAATCAGGTATCTGATGTTTGGCAGGGTCTCTCTCTCGCCCTCGGACCTTCTAGACCCACTCACCACAAACCTAACCTAACTTATAGATATTTAGATCTAAGACCAAAAAAATACGGTTATACAGACGGATGGTAGAGTTGAGGTTATGAATATAGAAATATGATAGATCTAAAGTAACAGCGACCTCTAAAATTACTTGAAAAAATAACTCTAATCTGACTTACGTCATGTCAAAATTAAGTACAGCCTAGATGATCTTAGTTGCCTTGAATACAGGCTGTATAACGACAAGTATCTCAATAAAAAATATATTATATAATAAGGTGGCATTGGAACAATTTTTCGAAGGATGGAAACTGTTATTTGGGAGGTCTGTTCCATAGATAAAATTTACAGTTGAGAAATAAGGACAAAAAAACATTGATTATAGAGATGAATAAAATAAAATAAGAAGTAAGAGTAAGCCAATCAAATTACATCTTTTTTGATAATGACTTTGTTTGTGTTTTGTGCAAGCTTAGTGAATTCCACTTTTTTTTTTGGCTCAATGAGGGGTGAGAATGTTGTGTATGTGAAAGTTTTTCGTTTGAGCTATTTTAAATATCAAAAATGTCGTGGTCTCATGATCAAGTACTTCGTTAGGTTACATGAAGAATAATTGGAACCTCAGAACATTTAGAACAGAAATATCTGGCTCATGCGCATTATCGGTTTCCAAACAAATTAAAATAAAATTAAACAAAAAGATAAAAGTTGGCCATCTTTTGTACTAATTCTTATTTACTATTTTATCTTATTTCTTGTATAAACGCTTTCATCGAGATGCTTTTGGTCATCTTTATTATTTCAATTTATTTTATTCATTATTTTATTGTATATGCTGTATAATCTCACCTTTAGTTTACCGAATTTTTCACGGCCAAACCATTGATCCGACGAAAAAAACGCAAGAGACTTTTTTTATTGCAAAACACTTCCCCTACAAGGTGGTATTTTTTTATTTTTCTCCACCTTCCTCCCAGCGCGAAATATTGAAAGATTTCGAAAAAAAAGTTTATTTTTTTTTCTAATTTGGGAAATCGATAGACTGGTAAACCTTTTTTTCATATCAATCTACATATTTTAGGATACAGTCGTATTGCTAAAAATTACTTGTACTTTTGGTCTAAAATGACCCATATCGACTGGCCTATTACGTAACCCCTTCTCTCTGTTATCTCCCATGTTTTTTTTTGTACTTATATATTTTTGAAAATAATGAATTTGCACACGTTTGCTTAGTATTTACGCACAACTGATCCAACAAAGGAATTTTCATAATAGAATTTCTCTCTCGTTTTCGATCACGTGTCCGTACCATGCGGGAAATTTATATTTTCATTAACGCTCTTCATAAAGATAAACGTAATGTATGTATACTACTGTCACGTTACCGATACATGATAATGAACGTAACAAAAAATCTACCAACGCTGCAAATATTTGCAATAATAAGTTGTTTTTGATTCCGAAACGTTGTCTATATAATGTATAAATAAATAGCGGGTTTGTTTGTTGTTCCAGTCGAGTAGTGCTTCGAGTGTTGCTAAGGTAGCAGTTAGAAGGATTTAATTATATTTTTGTTTATGTTAAAATGATTATCGAATTGCTGTTAGTTAGAAAATAATGTGCCGACACCTGGTGGACGAGTTAATAATGACAATTTTTCATTGCAAATAGTTTTTCGATGTAAAACAGATGTTGATGGTATACAGCACGCATAGAGTTTTGGATTAAATGTCATGAGCAAAATTACCTAAAAGCAACAAACTTGAATACGACAAGAGAAAAATTTTACCTTACAAAATTTTTAATTGAGTGGTATTCCACATGACTATTTCACGAGAGAAAAACTAAAAAATCATATGTTTAAACGTTTTATTTATTGCAAACTTCAATTATACAAAGCCAAAAAAATAATGACATTATGAAAAAAAAATTACTTATTTATGTAAAAAGTACAATTATTATTATAATTGTACGTTGTAGCATTAATTTGGGGATTGTTTTGCATCATAACCTGTGATGAATTTAAGTTAGAAACTGAGGATTCCTTTTCTTTATTTTTATTTTTTCTCTCTTCATTTAATTGTAAATATGGTTTCAAAGAATGGGCAGAAGAATGTCCTGTAAGCTTAATTACTTCTTGTTCACCAACTCCTTCTTTTGCTAATGCAGATATTGCAGAAGCTCTATGTGAATGATTGGTTATTTTTATTTTTTTTGTGTCTATACCAATAATTGATTCTACCGATATTTTCGTCCACTTTGATATTGTATTAATTCCCAATGGTGAATTTTTGTACTATATTCCTTTCTCCCAATTTGGATGTACGGTTAAAAATAATCTTGTTGTTGTTAGATAAGGATTTGATTCTCTTTTTTCAATAATTTTTAAAAATAAACGAACGGGACACAAATTGTTGTTAGCATTATTTCTTACCAGCCACTTACTGCCAGATAAAGCTTTTGATCCTCCTTGTGTCGTTTTGGAAAAGATTGGATTATATTCTACCCTGCCAGTAAAATGACCTTTATTATCATATTCTTTTTTAAAGTAATTAATATCACAATTAGCTGCTTCATTTCCACGCCATACTAATTCGAACGAACATAAATGAAAAAACTTTTTTTTTAACCCATCAGGATTATCTTCAGAATAACTTTCTACCATTTCCATTAATTCTTCTTTGGTAAACGCGTTAGAACTTCTTTTTCTGGTTTCAGGTTCAGCCTGAAGCTTTTTACGTTTTGTATCCCTGGCCAATCTAGCAAATTTATAGGTAATATCTTTAAATGGATCAATTTTGATGTTAAATTCTAGAAAATATTTTTCCTGAACCATTTGAGCAGTCGTATTCCAAAGTGTTTTCACACTAGTTTCAGTATAATCAGTTCCATCTCTTTTTTTCATGTTGAAACCATAATCTTCAAGAATTTTTGCTATCACTTGTTCAGAAGTATCCTTTTCTAACGTATAATTACGTGCGTCCAGAAACATTCTAAACTGTTCCCACGCAGACTTTTTTGTCTTCATTGTATTTCGCGGTATACTTTGCTTAATTGTACTCTCTATTTCATTTATTGAATTATTTCCAAATCTTGTATTATTCATGTTAATAATATACTTATTTAAATTTTTGAAACTTAAATAAATAAATAAACAACTTAGTTTCCTTAGAAACCACTAACAAATATTTTATATTGAATTTTATCACATAGTGATAGAATTTTATACACATAGTATTCGTTGTATAATAAATATGAAGAGAAACACAATTTTTTTCAATTTAATCTTCATTTTTCGATGACTATAACTAATTGAACAGACATAAGCAGGCAAGTTATCTGGTTCCCAAAATAAGGAAAACATTGGTAAATATTGTTTAAAAAAAATAGCACAGCAGCAACAAAAAATCTACATTTTATTTGGATCAGACGTAAATAAATAAGGTGATAAAAATGCCGATAACCATTATTCGCTTCAAATTGAGGTTAGTTTTTGTATTTTTCTCGAAAATCATTTGAAGTATTAACGAGTTTTTTTTTTTCAACGTAGCATTCCAATCAATTAGGAACAACGATCGATTTTTACAATCTTGTTTTTAACGTTTCAAAGACGGTTAATTGCCGAAGCGAGTTTATAATTTAGATTTTTCAGTTTTGGCTTGTATAAGCATATAAAAATTCGTTCCGACCTCATGAAATTTTAGTGCGCGGTTAGTAAGACTTATTTTTATAACCTGATTCAAAGAAAATAGAGTTTTTTACAGGAAATTTTGGTAAAAAATAGGAATTATATCATTTGGAATTATTCTCCCTTGGAATTTTGGAAAATTTGGAATGCCTTAGCCTTAGAGGCTAGATGTATGGGTGCACTGCGTTACCCAAGAAACAGGAACTTCAAGCACCATTATCCAAAAAAAAAATCGAAATTCAAGCTGAAATTCCCTAAAAACCCCTCAAAATTTAAATTAAATTCCTTCCCATCATCACTAACCGTTAAATAACTTTACATTTTCCATGAAATCAATACCGTTCTCAATAGTGAACATATTTCCATGAAATTTAATATACTAAACGCTTAGTGAATGTACCTACAGTTTTTCCATTGAAGATTGAAGTAGGTCGGAAAATTACGCATGAAAATTCACATTTCCAATCCTGACATCCAAGTGGGAATTACATCACTCTATATATTTATAAAAGTACAGGGTTATTCATTATAAATTACCCACCCCCTATCATCGTTATTATTACCTACTTTTAGAAAAAAAAAGTCTCATATGAAAGTTGTTTGGTTACAGCTAAATTTTCTTAATATTTTATCAAAAGTTCAGTAGCGTGCAAATTTAAGTGGTAACAAAAAATAATAGTTCTTTTTTGAATGGGACACCTTGTATATTTCCACATTTTTGGAATGGTCTTTTTTTTCTGATTTCAAAAATATATAATATGTTACCCCTACCTTGTACCGTTTCTGAATTATGAAATGTTGTAAATCTTAGTGTTAGTAATAACTGTGAATATGAAAAAGATAATTTATTAAGAGGGGCCTCACAATTTAGACAGCTCAAAACAGTTGGCACCCTTGACTTGCAACAAATCTAAAGAATGCAGTAAAATTGAGAGTTGAAATTTAAACATAATATAACTTGGACCTTTGTCTTGGGGATGAGGTATTTTGGTCAAGTTTCAGATTGTTATAAAAAAGATATAATCCATTGAGTGATGGTGTGATTTTGACAGCTTTGACAATTCGTGATCACCAATTTGAACGTAAAGACCTTATCCCCAAAAGAAAGCCTAGAGAATTTGATTCTGAAAATATGAAATCTCAATTCATTGTATTTTTTGAGATTTGTTGCACAGGAAATTTTGAAAACGTACATTAGTTCAGCTGTTCTACCGTCTTGATTGATGGCGCTGTATGGAACTTCAATGACAGATTACGACGGTCAAATGCCGTTGTCTTGTCATGTGTTTTGTGTACATAAAAATATTTCAAAAATTATTTATTTATTGCTTCGAGCTTTGTTAGTATTTGTAGGCGGTTGAAATAAAATAATTTTCATGCTGGAGAAGTAAATTTGTTCCCCATATATTTTTATTCCACAGGTGCCTCACCACAAGTACCTATTGTGAAATAAACCACAAATATTTTTAGCTATTGCTAGTGATTCCACGAAGTGCCTGATATTCATTGATCCCAAATTTCGTTGCAAGTCAGGGGTGCCAACTGTTTTGAGCTGTCTAAATTGTGAGACCCCTCTTACAGCCGATTTAATACCACCACTAGCGACCTCTATCGTAAATATTTTGAACTTAAAAATCACTAGATTTTTGTTTATGTTTTGAGGTTTGTATACCTGTGAGGAGGCCCCTCTTAAAGTATGCTATGAAAATGACAACTAATATGTTTGATAATTGACATTTTTCATATAAAGTAATTAAAATGGTTCTCAGTAAGAAAGAAAAAATCAAAATATATACCTATACAAAACAGAAAACAAAGATTTATTCAAGAGAATTTATTGATAATATTATTTATAATAACATTGTAGATGACTTCATTATTTTCATTTAGTTTGTTAATTTCAAGTTGAATCTTTGCTTTAAGCACTTGTATATTATCTGAAAAATGTTAATTATCAAACATATTAGTTGTCACATTCATAGCTTACTTTGATAAATTATCTTTTTCATATTTACAGTGATTACTAAAACTCAGATTTTCAACATTTCATAACTCAATAACGGTACAAGGTAGGGGTAACATATTATATATTTTTGAAATCAGATAAAAAGTCCATTCCAAAAATGTGAAAATATACAGGGAGTCCCATTTAAAAGAGAACTATTATTTTTTGTATCCCCTTAAATTTGCACGCTACTGAACTTTTGATAGAATATTAAAAAAATTCAGCTGTAACCCAACAACTTTTATAACATAAGACTTTTTTTCTAAAAGCAATAATAAGGATTATAGGGGGTGGGTAGTTTATAAAAAAATAACCCTGTACCCTTAGGATGGAAGAATTAAAAATTCCAGAGAATAACAAACAATGTGTATTGGAAAACGTTAAATCCGGAATAAATAGTGGCTACCTATCAAGATAAACACCCAGCAGGATTGTTTGTTATAAAATTATATTTATAATATGACTCAAAACCATCCTGTCTGGAATTTGAAAACAGGAAGAGTGAGTGTGTGTGGAAACTCGTGGTTTTCTTTTTCGACGTCTTTTCGCAATAACCGAGCTGTCATTGACAATTGACACGCTTAATCAGGACAGAAAACAAGGAAATATAACCTTTCTCTTCCGCATTTTCTCGATTTTTCGGTCTGGAGATTAATTCAAGCACATGGCAACGCTTTATTAGATCAGCGAAAGCTTTCTTACAACGATGCCAACTTGAATATCAAAATTTACGTTAACGATTTTTTATTTATAATTTTTTTTGTTATTCAAAAAGGTCCTTACGTACGTATCTCATCCGCGCATCTGGTGTTTTTTTGGATTCTTATGAAACATACAATTTAGTATTAAAATATAGGGTGTTTCATTTATATCGTAGTCTTTAAACAAAAATTTAAAATTTTTTTTTGCACACTTGTCAAGAACCTTGCCAGTGGCGTAGCGTGGGTGGGGCGGAGGGGGTGGCCCGCCCCGGGCGGCAGTCCGCGGGGGCGGCAAAATGTCTCCAGCAGTTTGTTTCCTGTTCTGAATCAGAGGAAGATATAAGTGGTAAAGGACCACTGGAGCTCCTCCAGTTCATTCAAAAACTGAATCTTGGAATTTCGGTTCCAAATATAGTCATCTTGATTCGCTTATATTTGACTTTGGCGATTAGTGTTGCAAGTTGTGAGAGAAGTTTTTCGAAGTTGAAGCTAATAAAAAATTACCTCAGATCTACTATGAGCTCCGCTAGACTATCAAACTTGGCTATATTGTCGATTGAACAAGAATTGGCTGCTAATATTGATTTTGACAAAGTTATTTCTGACTTCGCTGCTCGTAAGGCCCGTAGAATCCGCTTGTAAAACCGCTCATCCTATTTTACCTTCAATAAAAAGTACCTCATTGCCTGTGTAATTTAATTTTAATTAAGCACCTATAGAATGGGGACGGCAAAAGGGGTCTCCCGCCCCAGGCGCCAAGATGGCACGCTACGCCATTGAACCTTGCCAAGGACAATACAACATATAGGATGTTTCATTAAAAAAATAAATCAAAAACTTGTAAACGCGAATTTAGATTCTTAATGTTGAAGAAAAAAATTACAGATATTTTTTTCATTTAAAAATTTCCTGGTACGTTTGTAAAACTTGAAAACTCGACAACATAGTAGGAATTCCATTCTCATCCTGAAACCAGAAGCGTCTATTTTCGTGTAGGCAGGCAACTCGGCGCCGATATTCATCCAGCGTCCAACGTTGGAAGTGTCGTTCTTTCGGGAGTCGCATATGGGATTATGAGGATTTTGAACAGATTTACGACCACTCACCATTAAAGAACGGAAAATTTTTGCGTAATCATACACATTAAACACTTGAAAACTGATTGAAATTAATGCGTTAATGGTAGGAAGGTTTTATTAACAAAATAAAAAATATTGACATGAATTTCGACTTTTATATGTACGATTACTATAAAATTATGTAAAATCACCACTATTATCGAGAATTTAGTGACGAGTACGTTCTTATGTAACATTTAATAATTTTTTTAAGCTGGAACAACGATTTTGGGGTGATTTTTAGCAACATAAGGGATGTAGTCAGGCGGGAACTTACCGGGATCTTCTTTGTAATCTGTAAGATTTTGAAGGCCACTTAGGCCACAATTGGCCCGTTGTGCAACCTTTAGAGGTTCAGACTTCCTTCTAGCTAGTCATCCAGCCTACTTGTTTGAAGTAGGCGATAACGTTGCCGGAAGTAAGCTCCCTTATGCTGGCTTGTGTTAGCCTGTACTCGCCGAATACAGAAAACCTAAATTGAGAGAGTGTTGGACATTCACAAAGAATGTGTTCGACAGTCTCATCTTCCTGTTTACAATCTCTACAAAGTGGAGTGTCCCGGGTCCGCATCAGTGGGCATACACGATGTTCGTTACTGTTCTCGGGTGTTTACTGGTGTGGAGGGGGTGAAGAACCAACCCGGCGCGTCTCCAGGTGGCGGATAGGAGGGCCTCTGACGATGATCTATGTGAGGAAGAGGTTGTGGGGAAGTGGGGGCTCGTTGAGCATAAAACCTCAACTGGCAGCCCTCAACCCTGCCGCGGACCAACTTCACCTATCCCAGCTGTAGTATCGTGGCTAAGGGACTGCACATAGGGTTTACGATGCCAGGCGAATGTTCGAGGTTACCTCGAAATCACCTGTTATACCAACGTTCCCTGGTCTGTGGTCATGTCTCGCGGACCGGAGGGATGGGGGGGTCTTGACTTGACTGTCTGGACCAAGAGGAGATAACCTTGTCAAAAATCCTGAATCCTTCGGTGGGATGACCGGGCCTATAGGATGCGTGGCCGAACAGAAGATCGGCATCTACTGGTCATCACTTTGGGGAACTGGGCGAAACCCCATTGTAGGTAGCCTTACCTCCGCATGCGGGGCTCTGCGGAGGTGGACCAAGATTTCCCTTGCTACTCGTGGGATCTATATGGACTCACCAAATAATAAAGAAGAGGGGAGGGCTCAGGAGGAAGGGACCTCTGGGGAGACTCTTGAGATGGGCGACCTATATAGGGCCCTTACGAAAGAGGCTCCTGAGAGGTGCCCTGAAACCGGGTCCCCCAAACAAGATGAAGACGATCAGATGATGGGAGCGGTGAGGGCTCAGGCTATGCCGGGAACAACTGCCCCATCACCTGAAAGAACGAAAAGGCACCGCAAGTCTATTTGCGGTGCCGAGAAAAGAAGAAGAAGGGCTGCAAGGGCGACAGAAGGGATACCGAAAGGTGGCCCAACTGGCCCTTGTAAAGAGGTGACATCAGCACCACCAAGCCGGGACACGCATGACAATGCTGGTCCCAGCGGGGTTAAGCTTGATGTCACCAAAGGGGGAGCCAAGAGGCCTCGGGTGCATAACACGCCACCAGAGGCCAGGCAGGCTTCCAAGAAGGTATGCACGGTCCCCGGTGAGCGGAAGTCGTACGGGGAAGCTGCAAGCAGCGACCTCAAGGTGGCCATCATCCGCGATGGCTACCCAGACAATCTGCTCACCAGGGAGCAGTATGCGCATATCCTCGCGCAATTGCATGAGGATATGTACAAGACTGGCGCCTCATTTGTGCCAAGTTTTGAGGGACACTCGTTTGCTTGGGGAGCCGTTATGGTGACCTGTGCGGATGGGGGCTCTCTGGCTTGGCTCAAAGTGGCTGCTAGTAAAATCAAGAAGGAGGGACTGGCGCTCAAAATCATTGAGCAGTCGGCCCTTGAACAACTCAAAAAGGCAATGGTATGGGTGCCAGCGCCGATCGAGTCTCCTCCCCAAGAGGTCCTCAGAAGGATCAGGATTGGTAATCCGACCCTGAGGACTGAAGGGTGGGTGATTCGGGCCTCCCGATGGGATGCTGCCTCTTTGAGGCAGAACATTGTATTGGGGCTCGATCCTCGATCGGTGGGGGCACTCAACCTTACGAAGGGGGAAATCCGGTATGGGCTCGGGAAGGTTAAAATTACCTTCTCGGGAACTACGGAGACTACCCCGGAGTAATTTAACAATGGGTAAGGAGGTACCTCTATAGATTTTCGATGTCTGTTGAAGGGGCCTTGAAATTTACACAGATTAACTTGCAGCATTGCCGTGCCGCTGCAGGAGTATTCGCGCAGAGGATGGCAAAGCTGCAGACAGGCATATGCCTCATACAAGAACCATGGGTGTATAAAGGTCATGTGCGAGGCTTAGGCACACCCGGGCGTAGTTTATTCTATGCAGTGGGTGAACCTAATCCCAGAGTTTGCATTTCTACGCACTCCAGTGTAAGTGCAATACTAATAAAGGAACTTTGTTTCAGGGATTTAGTAGCGGTGAGAGTGGACGTCCTGGGCAGGAATGGTACTAGGCATAGCTTAGTGGTATGCTCTGCTTACCTGCCTTATGACTCACCAGAACTACCACCTACTGAGGAGTTTCGCAAGGCGGTGGAATACTGCGTGGTCAGGAACCTGCCACTTCTTATTGGCTGTGATGCCAATGCGCACCACACTATGTGGGGCAGCACAGGCGTCAATAGCAGGGGAGTGGCTTTGCTTGACTATCTAGGTACCACTGACTTGCAACTACTCAACCGAGGGACGAAACCAACATTCCGAAATAGGATTAGGGCTGAAGTCCTGGATGTGACGCTTGCGTCAAGTACCGTTGTAAGTATGGTGAAGGACTGGCATGTTAATGATGATCCGTCATTGTCGGATCACAGTTACATTTGTTTCAGTTACAGGGTTGCTGTTGAGGAACAATCAATCAACTGGGAACGGTATAAACTGGATCTCGCAAGGAGGCTTGGCGGTTTCCCTAGGAACTTTAGCAATAATGATGAGATCGATTGGGCCATAGCGGAGCTGGGCTCGATTATTGTCTCGTCATATGAAGAAACTGCGCCGAAAAAACGAGGAAGGAGGGTAAGGGCCACAAATGGTGGAACAAGTCTTTGGATTCGCTACGGCAACATACCCGGCGCCTATTTAATAGGGCTAGGAAGACAAAGTCGGATCTGGATTGGGAGCAATACCGCCAGAAACGAAATGAGTACAAGAGTGCGGTCAGGTTGGCTCGAAGAGATGCCTGGCGGGCCTTCTGTGAGGATATCGTCTCGGTACCTCAAATGTCAAGGCTGCGCCGGATCTTAACGAAATCACCGGACAGCGCTCTAGGCTGCATGGAAGCCGCACCGGGTGTTTTCACCGAAACCCCGGTGGATACCTTGCAGCATCTACTGGAGACACACTTCCCCGGTTGTGAGGGAATCGAGCGGGAGTGTCCTGACATGGGATATGTAGGTATACAGCGACCATGTAAAAAGGACTATCTTCTAGCAAAAGAAATAGTCACACACGAGCGGAGTACTTGGGCGATACGGTCATTCAGACCATACAAGTCTCCGGGGAAAGACCAAATCTTCCCGGCTGTGCTTCAACCAGGTATGTCCCTGAACAGTGGAGGCAGGTGAAAGTCGTCTTCATACCCAAGCCGGGTCGTACTACATATACGGTGGCTAAATCCTTCAGACCCATTAGCCTAACATCCTTTGTGCTGAAAACACTGGAGAGGGTGGCTGATCGATACATAAAGGAAAAGGTTGGGCTTAGGTATCCTTTGCACAACAACCAACATGCTTTTAGGAGTGGCAAGTCAACTGAAAGTGCCTTACACCAACTGGTAACTCAGGTGGAGAAGGCGCTGGAAAATGGCATGATCGCCCTGGGAGCTTTCTTGTATATACAAGGGGCGTTTGACAGCACCCCTGTAGGATCCATGTGTAGGGCTGCGGCAAATCATGGAATAGAGCCAATGATCACTCACTGGCTTGGGGCCATGTTGTGCAACCGTACAGTAGAGGCCACATGGAAAGACCATGTGGCAAAAGTAATCGTAGCTAGGGGATGTCCGCAAGGGGGTGTTCTTTCGCCCACATTGTGGAACCTAGTCATTGACGAGCTAATAACCCTTTTAAACGGTGAGGGCTTTCTAACGATTGGGTATGCCGATGATATCGTTGTCCTTGTTGTTGGAAGGCACATTACCGTTCTCAGGGACCTCATGCAAAGGGCTCTGAATAGTGTACATGGGTGGTGTAACGAACACGGACTTGCAGTTAATCCTGCCAAGGCTGAGATAGTTGCTTTCACCAAAAAGAGAGGTATAAGACCTGAGGGTCTAAATCTTGATGGAGTACCACTGCCGGTGGTTGAACAGGTGAAGTATCTAGGAGTGATCCTTGATAAATCACTGACATGGAAGGCTCATCTTGATAGTCGTCTAAGCAAGGTGACAAACACGTATTGGGCCTGTAGGAGAGCCATTGGTCCGAGGTGGGGAC
>CAJUYH010002425.1:0-40068 GCA_910591685.1 Galerucella tenella
GGACATCTCTTATTCAATGAAACAATGGCAAATGCTGTAAACTTTTTAAATGCGTGCGTTTATTAGTTTTCGTAATAAATACTGGTTTTTTCGGTGTATTTTGCTTGAGAATAATATCGGGACTCACCGGCCTCCATCCAAATATTTCGCCACTGAGAAGGCTCGACAGAATATTAAATACTTGAGAATTGTCTTTCTTCAATGATAATAAATTTTTCCTACTTGCAAATTTCTCAATCATTACATCCAATTCCTCGATATGTTGATGGATTTTGGACATCATTAAATATTGCTGTACTTTTTCATCACATCCATCTAATGTGTTGAGCAACTTTGACAATTCACTGCAATACATATATCCCTTGAGGATATACTCTTTGTCATATATAAATTCGCCAAGTTTGAGAGAAATTTTCACCGCCGTAACTTCTTTTTTTATTTCATTTAACAGCGACGTTAGAGCCACACCATAAACTGTTCGACTGGCGACGAAAAATGTGGCATACTCATCATGAACCTAAAACAGCAGTTATTCAATTAATAATAACTACTAATTGGTAATTTTTCGATGATGTTTGACAAATAAAAATTCATACTTGATTACTTGTTTCTTCCCACGAATTTTGAATTTTTTTAACAAAATCCCCAATTTTAGTTCTTTTTTCGCTGTCTAATTGTTGCGACAAGCTGATTAGTGATTGAAGCTTGATTGTCACAGCATTAGATGTTTCTCTGTAGCACTGAAGATTTGATTCCAATTCAGAGTCAATGAGAATGCAGTGACGTGCCTCGGCACGCAATATTGCCAACTTTTTTGTTTTTTTTTGTATATTGTTATCAATATTAGTTGGTGAAATGACAAATCAAATATCAATGTGCCAAAGGTACTTACATTTTTCACAAGACTCTCAATTAAACTCGTCTGATCGGCAATTATGATAATATCTTCGGAATTATATTCAATTTGTTCCATCATTATGGTTACATATATTAATGTATATATAAATAAAAAATAACAAATGACAACGCGCTCACATGAATGAAAAGAAGAGCAATGAGAGAAATAGGAAAAAAAAAAAACAAAATGCATTCGATGATTTTGTGATCATAATTTTCATTCTTCTGTTTTTTTGTAATTATTCACAAGCGCCATTTAGTTACTTTTTTTTTCTCATCAGGTTCTATTACAATTGCATATATAAACATCATTTTATATAATATATCTCGGCACACAAAATCAAGTCTAACACGTGAGCGTCGAATTGATGAACCGTTAATTTAATTGCTAATCGTGTACAATTATGGTATTATAATAACTGTTGTTTCCTTCTTTATTCTTGTTTGGCTAATCATTGATTCGTAGTATAGTAAAACGAGGTATTATTTCAATTTATCATCTTGATTTATTTTTTTACTTAAATATATGACTTATTAAGGTGATTCGAACGAGGAAACGTGTATAATTGTCGAGAGATTAGGAAAAATATTACAAATAGGCTCGGATTGAGGGATTTGCCGAGTTCCGTCGATCACCTCTTGCTATAGCGTAAAGAAAAAACAAAGATTACCTTGGGTATTTCAATTTCACCTCCATTCAATGATTATATTATCGCTGTTTTCATGTTTCTGTTGTCTTTAATGAAAGAATTCACAACATATTTTTTTTTTAGTAATTATCTTTCGTTCTTGTAATTTATAATTACCACAGTTTACAAATAATTATTATGTTTTTTTTTCGCATGTAATATTACTTAAGAGTTAAATCGCACAAGCGCATGAGTTTCAATTCATCGCTCCCTATCGTATACTTAGCGAACAAACATAAACCACGAGAAAACAGACAAATTACTCACAGTGTAACTTCTATCTCGCTCCCTTCATTATTATAACTTGTTTAAAAATAACTAGCGTGGAGTGTTTGTGAATTTAATCTATTCAATTACGCATTTTCTACATACAGTTCTTATAAGGAAAATTTTTTGGAACGGAGGAGAGAAAGTTATCGTTATATATCTGTTAAATAAAGATGGATTGTACATTAATCATACATTAGTTATAATTTAGAAGGACGGATTAAAGTTTTGAAATATTCATATTAAAATTGCAAAGAATTTCGTTATTTTTTTTTTTTTAGTTATTCCACCGACACTTTTATTATACTTATACTGTCAATAAAATGAAGAAAATCGCGTAATAATGATTATAGTGTTTTTGGTAAATAAAGAAACACAATTGAATCTGTCAAGCGCATGATACAAACTCACAATTTTTTATATTAAATTCTTTCCCACCCCCGATCCGTAACTCACATTTTTTTTTGTCATTACCATTGACTCCTTTTGTTCGCTGTTTATTTGCACCTATGCACTAAAAACAGCTTACAATATAAAAAATGCAACAAATGCTCCCATTTGCGAACCCTCATCGCTAAGGTATTGCTCTTAGCCTCATGGCCATTCATTTTAATTATCAATAAATCCACGTTTTTTATTTAATAATTCCTGATTATTTTCTAACTTCTATCCATTCTATCTACGTTGCCAATGATCTCGCGAATGGCTATGATGTTTATAATACGGTGATCTGTAATTGCTATAACGCGATCGACTATGACTGGAAGTATTATAATGTCGACGATGATACGAGTTACTGCTACCGCTGCTGCTGCCGCCGCCACCACCACCACCACCACCACCACCATTCGATCGATTCCATGACTTTCCATTTGAATATTCTTGAAAAGGATTGAATCCAGGATTCGATCGGCCATCGTACTCTCGATGGCTCTTTATCTTCTTCGATCTGCCGCGATCCATTTCCTCGTCATCAGGGTTAAAGTGTCGTTTACGCTCTTCACGTCTTTCATTGTCCACCTCACGTTCCAGATGTGCTCGGTTGCCATTCCAATTAGTAACTGCTCAAGAAAACAAACAAAAATAAAAAAATAAAAGAATATTTTCTTATAGAAGTTGGTTGTTTATAGGGTAGGTGAATGATGAGATTCACGTCTAGTATCATTACGAAATGAAAACACTTTAGATAGACATTTCGTTTTTTTTCTCTTTGCCTTTTGTTCCGAATTTGCTCTTCAAAGTAATGAAACATCTAGAAACTCTGTTTTTTACAATCAACCGAGGACAATTTTAATTGGCATAACACGAAAATAAAGAACGTTGAATTTGGCTAGAACACTTTTTCTGATTAATTTGTACATGACGAATGTTGATGTGAATTTACGGGATCCAAACTGATTTCTTCGTGGAAAAATTTGTGAATTTTCTAGACTGGATTGGGTTGACAGTGGTTGTGGATTCGCGGCGAATCCGATTGCGACAAGTATCACAACGATGTGACGAAGCGCTAATAACTTTGCCCATGTTGAGCCCACGCGTTGTCGGGTTTACTTGTTTTGACAGAGAGTTAGATTTTGAGAAAAGTGTAGTAGTAATTGTAGAAGTAGAAGCAGAAATGGTAGTAGTAGTACATGCCACAGTCATTGTTGTGACTCTTGACTTGGATAATTTTTTTTTGCTGTACTGACCCGAGGGGTTTCCATAGCCACGATGTGACATCTTTAGCAAATGCGATACATTCTCAGATCGATTAGTTCCGTTGAAGTTTCGCGGTGCTGCTGCACTTGGAGCTGAATTTGGGTTTGCTATGTGATTGGACTTCTTATTCTCATCTCTAATAAATCAACAAAAACAATGAATTAATTAAAAATTCCAATTATGTAAAAATAAAAATGGAATAAAATTCGATACTTACTTATTGTCTGTGACTGACCATCCGTTTGGTGTCGCTACTGAAGTAGGTGAAGGCACATCCTTAGATACTTCCCATCCATTTATACTACTTGCAGCTTTGGTAACAACTCTGTCATCACATCCATTACCAGTTTTAATTCTTATTGGATTATGCCATTTATCTTTGCCATTTGTCTCGAATTTCATGTTGCTATTACTATCAGATTTTCCATTTTGGTATTTCAAAGCGCTAATATTACCGTTACCTGATGATCCATTTTTCATAGAGTTATTATTCGACAGTGATTTTTGATTTGTATAAATGGGTTTGAATATTTTTATGTCTGGCTTTGATATTGCGAGCACTTTTGATGTGTCTTTGGTCTCCTTGAGTGAAGTTATCGATACACCATTGGTGGCATTAGTGGATGGCTTGATATTGGAAGTATTTGGATTAGTATTGTTTTTCGAATTTAACGTAGCAATATTCTCTTCTTCGTCACTGGAACCGTCATAGGGCACTAAACTATTACCGCTGAGTACCTTGCCATTTTTAATATGCATCACCAATCTCGGTTGACTTTTCTCCGAGATTTTTTGTGGCAATTGAGGACCAATAAAGTTTGCAGTCTTTTGTTGAGCAGATTGTGGATCATTGGGCAATTTTGATGGTGGCAACTGCGGACCTATTAATGGGCTTTCAGTTTCGCGACTTTTCATTGCCGAACCATTTGATACTCCATTAGTGGTAAGAAGTCCAGATGTCGAAGGTTTTGGACTCATAGACTTCATTAAACCATTTGACAACGATTTAATGCTAGATGTTCCATTGAGTTTCGGTGATTGAGAAGTTGGCAGTTGATTATGAGATTGTGGATCCATCTCGAAGATCATTATATACGCATGGGTGCTCAGTACATTTGATATTGATATTGAGCGTACAGAGGCATCGTCGAACGAATAATATTGTTCAGTTGATACTTGAGCAACAGCCGTGTAATGGCCACAATTCACTGATGGACCCATGTGCGTCACCATTGACATAAGCTTGTAGTTTAGTTTCCTGGTAGGTTCACCAATCTCTCGCCACAAATATGGACCCATATCTACATACTGTTTGAAACCTATGTGCTTCGAAATTTTTCCCCCAAGAACACTAAATCGTTTGAGTTGAACGCATAACACTTTTGGCGGTCGTTCAAGCCTAAATTGTTTTGTTGCTGGTACACGTCTTTTGCATGCTTCACACTTGTAATCATTATTATCCAATTCTTCGCGACTAAAGTAACTTGCTAGTGCATCATCTAATGTGTTGGCTTTACGAATATCCACTAGGAGATCTTGAAAGTGTTGAAATGTCGTTGAAACATGACGACACTGAAGACACTTCACCTCGGTGCGTATGTAACCACCAAAAATTTGATTTACAGGCGTTGTTTCTTTAGAATAACTTTCCAATTTACCGGCTTTATAACGATTCAAATAAGCGCGTTCCATTCCCTCCAGGAGATATCGTAAGAATTCATGAGCATCTTCCTGTTGTCCCGGTACCATTGTTCTACATATTACTAAAAGGAAGCCACAGTAATTACAATTAATATTTAGAATTACAACAAAAATTGTGATGGAAAACACATATTGTTTGGCTTACATTTTAGTTTGTTATAAATATAAAAGGGTTTAATGGAATTGCCTGATTTTTCATGGCTGAACTGAAGAGTTTTTGCCATTGCACACGTAAGGCACTCTCCCCCTCCTTCTGAAAGAAATAATCAGTCAAGATGCTGTCGAATATAATGAATAGTTGCAAACATATAAAATAAGTGAATATACCGTTTGATTCGCATTTTGAATTGTGATGGGTATCAGATAACAACCAATTAACAAGAGCCGGTACGTGGAAGAGAGCTTGTAAAGTGCTATTGAGGTAACATGTGTTTCCAACATTGTACATTCCAGCACCCACTGGAAACGTACCTTTCCATCCTAATTGAACTTTTTCAGATTCATATAAAATGACTTTTGGCTCTGGCAACGAAGGGCCTCTCATTTTATTCATTTCGTTTTTTTTCCTACAAATACTACCGGCACTTTCCTTAACCTTCCCGTTCTCAGATTGTTCAGAATTGGCAAGGCTCAAGACAATATATTTAGCTTTAAGCTGATCCAATACAGTTGACTGATAACTATCAGTTTCTTCATATTGAACTTCAGTCTGTAGAATTCTGGATGCTCCACTGGCCAATGAAATGGAGACGTCCTCGGTAGATTTGGTTTGGCCAACATCCAATGAATATCGCAGCGCTGCCGTCACGGGATCACACACACTGACAGCAGGCATCACTCTTATCACCTCCACTTCTCACGCCAAAATACAAATGAACAATCTGAAAATAAGGTTACGTGTTTGATAACGTTTAAATATTGTAATTGTAGTCTATAATGAACCGATCATTGATAGACCGGTCAAATAATTACAGGAGATGACGATAAATTCATTTCCAACATTAATAAATGGCTGTGTGTCGGTAATAATACAGATTGGTGAAATGTACATGAAGCACGCGGCGACAACACCAGCTCTAGTTCAAGTCACATTGTTTACCTTGAATGGGCCGCGACGTGTGTGCTATTCATAAATTTTCATAGCAAATATGGCTATGTAATAAACATTCACATGAATTTAATAAATATAAATTCGCAAAACAACTACACTCGCAACATTTATTAATATGGGATAGTTTAAGTTAACTGAATGTAATAAGCAACAACCGGATTGTGGCTGGGCGCGTGTCGGTCGGTCTCAGCACACTCTACGTTTTCATGACTTGAGCGGGAATTTTCATCGAGAGTGAAGAACACTCACCTTTATTCACATTAGCATCTACAAAAATGCTTCAGATGTATTTTCTCACAATCACAATTGTTATCCAAATATTGCCTCCGTGATAAATAACATTCTTATTAATGAAATAAGCACAATTTGCGGGTGAAAACGAGGCACTACATCATGATGGAGGCCATCTTCGTTATCCGGCTTCCCAACCGGATCTAGTCAAATCAACGTTTACGTATTGTGTATAAGCGCCATATTGACAATTTCCGTTATTTAAATACTCTATTTAGATATTTTCATTTTCTTCGTTTAATCATCGATGATACATTTTTGTGAATTTATTGTTGATATACAAACGTATTTGTTTGATATTGTTGGAGGAATTTACTATTGTGAGAGAAATTGAATGAAAAATTTTGGAAGATAAAAGTGTCGGTGTAGTAAAATTGAATAAGTTAAGAAAATCATGCCATCTATCAGCCATGTATACATGTATGATTAAATTAAAATGAATGCAAATGATGGTATATAATATTTGGTATATATAATTCATATTGAAAATTGATGTCTAAGTGGTCCCATGGTGTAATGGTTAGCACTCTGGACTTTGAATCCAGCGATCCGAGTTCAAATCTCGGTGGGACCTACATGATTTTTTTTTTCAATTTTTTTTTTTCCCATCATATTGTGTAGTGTTATTATAGTAAAATTCAATTCCTATTATCATTCATTGAACTCTTTGAAATTATTTCTTCCATACATCTTCGTTCCACAAACACCTTTTTCATGTATTTGATAATTTCCGAGCTACAGCCAGAAACGCCATCTCACATGAATTCGAAATAGATTTTTTCAATTTCCTCCACAGATGTCGCTGAATACAAATGCGGCAGCATATTGCTCGAAATCCCTGAATACAGACACTGTATACATGTATGTATGTTCATAAATCAAATTGTTTCGTTGTTTTGTGCGTATTTTCGAGCAATCACCATCAATTAATAGATGACTTATATAATCTTGGTGAATGATGACTACAACTATCTTTTATCATAAGTGGGCAAAGTGATTTAGACACATTAATTAGAACAACTGAACGTAACAAACATGAACACCGACGATAGTTCTGTTGTTGTAGTTAAAGCAAAACCCTTGAGAAAGGTTTTCAAAGCACCAGTGCGAGTTAACAAAATTCCTGAAACATTGCTGAATGATCCACTATTAAATGCTGCTATCGCAGCATTGCCGGCAAATTATAATTTTGAAATGCACAAAACTATTTGGAGAATACGAGAAATTAATGCAAATAGGGTGGCACTTCAGATGCCTGAGGGTCTGTTGCTTTATGCCACAACGATAGCAGATATTATTGAAGATTTCACTGATGCTGAGACAGTAATAATGGGTGACGTTACATACGGTAATAATTTGAGTAAACAACCTTAATGATGGAGAAAATTCAATTGATTATCACTATATGAATATAAATGTTAATATGAAACTTGTTGTTTGCAGGCGCGTGTTGTGTCGATGACTATACCGCTCGTGCTCTAAATATTGATCTGTTAGTTCACTATGGGCATTCGTGTTTAATTCCTATTGATCAGACTGAGGGTATCAAAGTTTTATACATATTTGTAGATATAAAAATTGACACTGCACACTGCATTGATTGTCTCCAAGTAACATTACCAGTTATAACGAAAATAGCACTTGTCAGTACAATTCAATTTGCTGGCACTGTCCAAGCAATCGCAAAGGAAATGAGGGATGCAGGTTATGAAACAACTGTTCCTCAAAGCAAACCTCTCAGTCCTGGCGAAGTATGAAACATTTTTCTTTTTTACAAAACCTCTGAATTTCATGTAATTAATTATACATACCCAATTTCATTTATTTATATATATTATTCTTTTATTCAACATTTTTTTTACATTTTCATCACACCAAAATAGCTTATTCGATTATCATAATGATTCTGTTTTATATAATATTTTTTTCCAATAAGGCAAATATTGATTTTGTAAATTAATTTCTTTTTTAATTATGAAGTTCTTCGGGCAATTGAAAATTGCGATGACAATCACTTGCTTCAAATAAGCTACTTTGGTGATGGACAGTTCTATGAAGTTCGAAATACAATTATGTTGTATCGACATTCCTGTTAAAACATCTTTTCTCAAATTATTCAAGTCTTTTTCTATGCGAATTTAACACAAAATATATTCTATCCACCCGGAAGTTTTTTTGCTATATTTTTCGACAAGTATATTTATTTTTTTAATTTTTTGGACATTGCAATATTTAAAATCCAATAGTATAGAAGAGAATAATAAAATTTGCAAGCGCTTTGATGTATTAGTTAATGAAACATGCGTGGAAATATTAACAGTGGATTGTTTAGATAAAAGTTTGGTCATTAGCCTCTATAAATTATTCCTATGATGAATAATAATTTTCAAAAGATAATCCACATCTTGTGGGATATGTATTGTCTTTCATTCGATTTACAATCAAACAACAATACACATTGATTGATATGATATTAATATGCGTTATTTTTCTCATATTATTTCACAGATATTGGGTTGTACTGCGCCGCAAATAAGATGTGCCGACGTTATCATATACATTGGTGACGGCCGTTTTCATTTAGAAGCTGTCATGATTGCAAATCCTACATTGCGCGCTTTCCGATACGATCCATATGAGAAGAAACTCACGGAGGAATTTTACGATCATGATCAAATGCGAAATGTGAGACAGGATGCAATTGAAAGAGCAAAGAATGCCAAAACGATTGGTATTGTCTTGGGGACTCTCGGGCGACAGGGAAATCCATCTGTTCTAAATGTTCTCGAGAAGAGAATAAAGTTTGCTGGAAAAAAAAATGTCAATATTTTATTGTCTGAAATATTTCCGGATAAAATTGCAATGTTTGAGAATATCGATGCTTTTATTCAAGTTGCGTGTCCACGATTGAGCATTGATTGGGGTACAGCATTTCAAAAGCCGTTTTTAACTCCATATGAGGGTGCGGTATCGTTGAATTACGCAAAATACAATATAGAAACGCCATATCCAATGGACTTTTATGCATCAGCGAGTCTTGGACCTTGGACACCAAATCATAAGTCTGCAGATCTTGTGAAGGAAAGTGATGCCTGTTGTGGAAAGTGTAAGGGCAAATAAGAAGTCGAAGAGTCAAGTGAAACGTGAGGCATAGAATAACGGGACTATAGAAAAATCAAGTCACGCAAGATTAGGGTAATGAATAATAAATTTGGGTTTTTATCAAGTATTGTTATTCATTTCTTCTCACCTCTGAATGATATTTATCTCCTTTCTCTTATTCTCTTTCATGAATCCAGAGTCTACGGGTGTTTTACATAACGCCACTATGTACGCACTACGTTAAGAAGTGCGTGAAAGAAGATGAGAGAAATATAGAGAGGGGGCGAAAAACCGATAGCGGAAAATGGACACGAATAGACCAATCCCATGTCGCTCTGAATTTCACCCCCCGCTGTAGTGAACACAGTCAACTGCCACGACTAGTGGTAGTGCGGCGGTAATGGGTAGATTGAAGGGTCCGCGTGGGCGAATTACGTCATACGCCCACCTGTAGACAGCTTGAACGCAATGAGCTCGGCGATTGTGAATTCTAACGGGTGTCCTCACAAAAATGATCAAACTCCAGACAATCCACAACACTGTCTATTGTGATTTTAATCCGATTTTCATTGAGAAATGACCTCAAATATTAATGAATGTTCGGGGCAGGTGAAGGAGATATGGCATTTTCCCCCTATCATAATTTATCCGTCCTGTAATATAATATAACGCGAGAATGAGGGAGAGTGAAAGGGTGGGAAGAGTGTGTTGAGAAATGGAGAAAGGGCGTTAGAAGCAGTGTGAATTTACCCTATACTGGCAATGTGACACGGGGAGGGAGAAAGGCGGCGCCGACCGCACCCCGACGTCGCGACGTCAGTCGTCGTTCTAACGTGGCTCAACAAGTATTCGCTTCAATGCTACTGTGAGAACAAGTAATTTGAATATTTTTTCGAAAAACTGGCTGATTAGTTCAATATGATATTTATTATATTTAACATTTTCAAGATTTGAACAAAACAAATTTATCTAATTATCATTAGCTTGGATATTACTTTGTGAATATTAAATTGCATATTGAAAGAAAAATTTGTTTTGATTGCAGTCAACAGTTTGTTGGTAAGTGAATATTATTTTTCTCTCGCATCTTCTAATAACTAATAACAGAAACTGATTTCATTCGACTTTTTATCGTTATCAAGATCTCATAATACTGATTGGGATTGTAATATGGATGAAACGTATTATTCATATTGAATTTTGTAGCATTGAGAAAACAAGATGAGATCAGCAGTGACTAATGAGGAAAATTTAGATGAGGAATGGTCACCAAAAGAAGCCCACTCCAGCCAGAGTGTACGCAGAACATCGAGAAAAATTGAAAGACATAATTTGAAATCTTCCATGGCATCACGTACTTGTACACCAAGGGAGCGAACTCTCCGGAGACTTGAAAGTAATGAGAGAGAACGGATGAGGATGCACAGCCTCAATAACGCATTTCAGGTTGAAATTTCATCTTTACAATTTCTATTGTTATTAGATGAAAAATTTAATTCAATATTAAATGCCATTTGTCTTTGGTTTGTAGAGTCTGAGAGAGGTCATTCCGCATGTGAGTAAAGAACGGCGTTTGTCGAAAATTGAGACATTGACATTGGCTAAAAATTATATTGTCGCACTCACAGACGTTATTTGCGCAATGCGAAGCGATGAGCAATCAGTAACGGCTGATAAAACACCAAGAATTGATGAGGTGACATCTGATCGTATGAATGATTGCCTTCGCATAAATACACCTTCATCATCGAGATCATCCAGTCCAGAAATACGACGATTTTGCAATGACAGCAAAGCAAATTCATTGTGGGAAGATAATTAAGATGAATTGATTTGCCTTCAAATTAGAGCGAAAAGAATAAAAAAAATGACGAAAGATAAAAAATATATTTCATATGTACAAATATATTAAGAATCAAATTGTCGCAACGTTATAATTTACTGCAACAGTTTTTCAACGAAAATATAAAAACATAATATAATTATAAATCACATGGTGTAGAATCTGCTACACAATCAGAAAAATATTTAGTCTCTGCAAGTCGTAGATGCCACGTATTTTGCGCATTGTACTTATCATAGGGGCATTATTAATTAACTATGAGTTGTTTTTATGATCAAACAAGAAAAAAAAAGATGCCAAAAAGAATACACATAAAAATATTGATAAATAAATAAATAAATATATATATATATACATATACAGATGCATAAGCGGCGCCAGTATTATCATAAATCAGAAATGTGGCTATCTAGTCCTAGGTAAATGGAAAATATTTTTAAAAAAAAGTGATTATTGTGAATTTATTGGACCACAGATGCGAATTGAATGTCTGATCTCCGCTTTTCACTTCATAGAAATGATAAAATATCAGGGTAATACTTTACGAATATCGAACGAAAAGATATGAAGAAAGGGTATCAATAAACTCATCTGATAAGAAGATTTCCAAACACTCTTATTTTAACATAAGATAAATTTTTAGTTATATTCGACGATCATCTCTATAGGTCCAAATAAATGAAATATTTATCGAAGATTATATTTATTATGTACAGATATCTATATACATTATTAAACAGAAGAAAAAATATATATATATATATATAAAAATTGCTTAAACGCAAAAAAAAAAAAATTACAACTTGAGACAAGTATTCAACAAAAACCATAAACAAATTCTCAGCCTATTAATTGATTTTTCCATTCTCTAGTCATAATCCAATAAGATTATTATATTATTAACTCGTGCCAAAAGAAATTGGCCAAGCATTCAATGATTCCATATCGACTACAACAGCTGTATGAGTTTGCGAGAACTTTGGTATGCTAATTAATCTCACAGTCTGTCCTTCATCACCTGAAATTTTGCATCTTATTAAATATGAAACACATCTCGATTAAAAAAAAGAAAACGTGATGAACTGTAAATAGAGATGAAAGTTATCAACATGCCGACAGCAAACTTTGTTGCATATTTGTCCATATTTCCAACAAAATATATGTCTGGGCACTCTTGCATAACAAACGGATCACAGTTGAAATATGGATAAGCTGGAAGAGTGTCTGGCGCAGTGGGGGCAAAATGTCGCCACATCAATGTTTTTTCGAGACACTCCAATGGTGAATAGTCCATAAGACCCACCACATTCATAATATCCTCTATTGGTTGTCCACATGATCCAGCCACAATTCTATTATCAATCTTTCCTATCCATGGATTTGTTGTGGCGTGAAAGCTTTTATACCTAATTTAAATAAATTATTTGGGATTTCTTACATGAAATTTGAGATAATAATAATCATACTGCTCAATAAATCAATTACCTAGACGTCTTTGGAAATATGCAGGGATGAAATGGCTGTTGAGGAATTGAATGGTTGGATGGATCAAATTGAGCAGGCATCGCAATCACGCAACATGTTTCTACAATTTGACTCAATAAATTATCAAATCTATGGACAGCTAATGTTGCTTCCAATCGCGACACTGCACCTTTCGTTTTTTCCTTTAAGAAACCATAATTTGCAGGAGTCTCCACAATACCATTGACACAGTTTCCTGTATAACGAAAATATTGTGGTTATCATAAAGTGCTTTTAGTATGAAGTATGGATTTGTCATGAACATAAATGTGAAATCGCTTTACTGTTGAAAATTACGTCAAGTTCATGCTAATCATGTATATTATTTATGCTGTTATTTGCACCATTATATTTGTTTATTTTGGAGTTTTTATATGTAGTACTTCTGGAGATTATGCCAAATTTATTGAAAAATACTAAACGATTGAAGCTAAAAATACACTTTAAGTTTTTAATTTCATAATGAAATATACGAATGATTATTGCGGTAAAACATTTCATGATAGTTTCCCCCGATCAAACGAAAATTGGGAATTCATGAGCTATGCCTATATAATTGTATTGAATCCATGATAGTTATCGAAATATGAAAAAACACTATAACTTTATTACAACTCTGACGTGTAATGTAAAGCAGTAATAAATTGCAAATGCATGCACTCTACTTACCAGCGATTATCACTTGGGAAATAGAGGCTTCTATCTCTTGAGCGGCATTATTTCCTGCCATTCCATTTATGAATTCGATAAGGAGCTCGTAAGCAATTGAATCTGTACTATTTGCAAGGTCTAATCCTGATAACAGCAAAAGGTGTTTCTTTTCACCTGTACATGGGATCGTGGATGTTGAAACTACTGAACACATCCCTGGCATACAATAGTCGTCCACCTACAGAAAATAATAACTCCCTGAATATGTACTTATGATCTATCAGCATATCAAATGGTATCACATGACCAAAGTATACCCAAAATGTTCCATCATCAAGCTGGTGTCCTAAAACTGTGCATACCAAACCCGTAACCATTTCTTTGGGATTCATGTGATTGCCCACAAGTTTTATTCTAAGGATTTCATCTTCAAGAAATAAATGATCTTTTTCTGATGAATAATTTGATCGAATTGGTTGCGGAATTAATTCAAGTCCATTACTAAGCTCTTTCAAAATTGATGGCTTTAATTCTTGATGTTTATAAAGAGTTCCTACAATGATCACTAACTCATCCTCATTATGAACTTCGGAAAGATCCGAAATTTGTATGATTTTGCGATGAACTACAAATAAAATTGAAGTTACTATCCTTATTTAGATCAACTGATTGATTCATCAATCAATAACGTCAAATACCCCATTTTCGTTTGGCTTTTTCTATCATGATATCTTTCAAGGCGTTCAATCGAGCATTATAAATATTTGAGTATTGCTTATCAAATGTTCTCTGAGGAATTTTAAACCTCTCAAAATCTTTGAAATAAACACATTTTCTCTGAAATTTAATTGCTGTATTTTCCATATCAGGAATAACAGTATATAATTTGTTTGCACATGTAATCATACATTGGCTTCAACTATGCATTAACTTATTTTATTTTATTTGTTTTTATTTTTGGGGTTATGTACATACACCTGAAAAAATATGCTCATTTATGCTGAATATTTGACTTTACGCTCGGTGCTCAACCATGCCAGCTTACTTATTATATAGACATAACTTTATCGAATCAGTCGGTACAGAAGCTCATATTGTCCGTGGCAAGATTTGACAACCAATCACTGAAATACACACATGAAATATTTTCATTATAGTTAAACTTTAGCAAATGCCTTCGTATGCGTTGAAACAGTCATATTGTTATTAACTTATAAGTATTATTATGATTATGCATGAATATTTCTCTTTAAGTAACCATTGTATTGTATTATATATTTATTTCTCAACATTTCCATACGCTTCTCACTTTGATGCATCAGTAACCTAACCTTATACTTCCGTTTTATAATTCAAGGCAGTATGCAGCAGATGCAGTGGCTGAAAATTGATTTAATGAAAAAACAAAATGCGAGTGAATCGAATGTTCGATTCCGAATACAATCTTGAAAACGGAATAAATTGCTAATAAATTGAAATCTCGCCTTACACAATTTATTTCAACAGAAATTCGTCGGATAGAATCTGAATATTGGCAAAGAAATGACTAATATATGGATTGAAATGAAATTGTAATTTGGAATGCTTTATGTTTGTGTCAGGAACTCTTTCAAAAAAATGATGGTCTACTAATGTTATTTAACTATTCCAATGGTACATATAGGTGATATTTCACGATAATAAGTACCATAAGGTCCCAACTGTAATTTTACAGACTTATAATGAACAGTTCATCTGTATTATGTTACATTATATGCTTTATGTTTCATTCTCGTCATGTTACTAAATGCATATGTATAAAACAACAAGGAATAAAAAAACATAGCTGGTAATATTGATAACCAATAGCAATTGCGGAAAGGCAAAAATGAAGGGAATATTGTGGAACTTTGGAAAAGAAAAAAAATCATTTAAAGTCGCTGATAAAAGTTGTTCATTTGTTATCCAAAGACTCTTAGGACGTTATGAAGGATTTGGCCAAGTATCTAAACTGTAACACTTAAAAAGTGAAAAGTCACTTGGACGTTTTAATGCATGAAAACATTCATATCTATTACAGCTACATAATACGTAACGTTTGCATAGTTGGGTTGATAGACCACATTTTACCTCAAATATTTGAGTATTGGATCTACGCAATGATTAACGATAGTTCCTCTCTTCATGAAAGAGGAATTATTATACTATTTAAAAATATTATAATTATGATTATCTTGTAAAATAGTTATATTGATAATTTTGTATTTCGATTTATTCAATGCACTGGCTTTTTTTACATGAACCCATCGTTAATTTCAGCGATGGAGTAAAAACTGGGTCAATGTCTTCCATGTTTCTTTATTCAACATTCAAAAATTTAATGGACATCCAATATCGTTCATCGTCATAATGCTCTTGCCGAACTCCATCTGTGTATATTTTTGTTGTAATGAATTACACTGTTACATTGGCGCAATGTAACATCAGTCGAATTTGCTTTTAAACAATCCCAATAATGTTCATGGATATATGGATGGCTATGAGTTATAGCATGGGTTCTATATACTAGAAAATTTGTAATAAGATTTATAAGATAGATAGTTGTTGCAGATATGCAATACAAAACAATTGGAGATTAAAATACATCTGTAAATTCAACATAATTTTTTCGTCGTAAATTATAGTGACGCACTGATGACGATCTGCACCGGCCCAATCCGATTTTCGAAGCATTTCCACAGTATTTATAACGAAAATATTGATAAATAATTGCTGTATGTTATTTCAGCCCTGAAAAGAAGTTCACCAGCTTCGATATTTTTAATGGTTACTACGTGTCTGTCATGGCCCTGCGAGTTGTTTGATACCATAGAGCTTGCAACTCTCATTATTTCAGCATTATTCTTCGGGATTGGTAGTATATGTACATTATATATTGATTATATTTCACCATTGCATTATCTATTTTTTTAAGTTCATATTGCTCTAAAATAAATATTTTGATAGCTGCTACATTCAATATTTATCTAAATGCAACTTCCGTATGATTTTCATTATATTTCTGTCCGATAAATACTTTTAAATAGGACATTGTATTTTTTTTTAATTTCATTCTTCATCGATTCAATGCCGTTCAATTTTGAAGAAATTGATGTAATGCAAATATCATATGATGTGAAATAAAAAAGTTTGTTTTGAACAATAATATTAACTTATTTCACGTTCGCGTCCAAAAAACAAAAAATTATATTTACTGCTGTTCACTAACAAGATTTTTGAGTCATCGCTCTCAATATTCTACAACTAATATTGTCATATTTTAATATCCTTTGTTGAACAGAGATATAGATATTGAGTAACGTAGATATTAGGTAGTTTTTTAACTTGTAATAAAAAGGCAATATGAGATCTCTTTATATGTCGAGCTTATAAAACATAAGGGCTATATGGAGCAAAGCATCATTTACGCCACTGGTCGAATCAATCGACAATTTCTGCCAACAGAAGTAACTCACTTCTCAATTCAAGTGACATTGGGTGAAAAATAATATTATAAGTCTAACTTTCGTCACTTGGATCATAGTTTAAAGTGATAATTATATATATATATATATATATATGTGTTATATTAAAACGATTGTAATTGTATTTATTGCATTGTAAGTAATAAGAAAAAATTGTGCTTATTAAAAGCCAAAATTCTGGAGTACTTTCCATATGGTTGACAACACGTTTATTGATGTAATGAACAGTTGATAAGTTCCCTGGCGAAAAATTAAAAATTTAATTGGAATTTCAGCTCATTATAATAAGTCGAAACGAAAATAATTCACATATATGAGAAGGTCGGCCGCATAGTTGGTAAACGTTTCCAAACATTCCTTGTATTGATGGTGTTTAAATATTCGTTTGACTACAGATTCCGATGTAGTAGATGGTGAAAACGTCGAGTTATCTACATGTGTGGGAATGTCGACGTTTTCTGTCTCGTCCATGTGAAAATAATTATCAAAGTCATCTCCCTTCTTGAAACAAGCGATTATTTGCTCCATCATGACAGATTTCAATTGGGTAATTGAAGTATTATCCATTGTTTCGTTGTAAATAAATGCATAAATAAATAAATAATTGAATAAATAAATGAAAAAACAAATGAATTAGTTACTTTAACATGATGAAAAGTACTAGGCAAGTTATTCTCATTCGCTATGAAGAATATCTATATCATGCTTAAACCTCACGATGATTAGCAGCTATGGAAAAAGAAAAATAAACCAACCAAAATATGACGAGAAATATAGATAAGTGAATCACTCATAATACCAAAGTATAATTTTTTTTTCCTTTCATTAAGTTAGTCTGTACAATGTTTATATATCTTTTACAATATATTGATATATAAATTATAAATTTTGTTATTCTTGTTTTAATATACAGATGTACACGATGTGGATTGAAGAAGGGTGGTAGAATGTAGTTGATAACGAAAAAATGTCTAGATGAGTAGAAAAAATAAGCAAAAAGTGATACGAAAACAGTAATGATAAATTTACTTGGGGGAATTTTTTTTCCGAATTAATTTTTTTCCTAAATTCATTTTTGTTTCAGTTTCATTTTTGTGGGTCGATGCCGACGCCATCTCTTGGGTTATGTTAAGTGTAAAGTTCATGACAGAATGACAACATTGATAGTTAGTTGAATGAATACCGTAAAGCTAAAATCGTAGCTCATTGTAATAATTTATTTTATTGTATAATTCCACTGGAGATGATTCGGATCTATACCTATTGACTATCAAAAGATTAATTATTAATTATTAACGATCAGAGTGAAATGATAGATATGGAAATATAATTTTTGCAGTCATTACACGATTTTAGTCAAAAACCGTGTTGTAAAAATGTGATTTTCACAGCTCCCTCCCACGGTCAATTTAGATACAAATTATTAATCTATTCACGTCGTTTTATATCGAAACAGATTCCATGCAGTGCCACCTGCCACTTAATTTTACGACAAGGAAGGATTAATTTTGTAACTAAAACGGATTTTGACGGAAATGCTAATGACATCCTAAACGAATTGAAGTTTCGTAGACCAATATAGACAATTAAGTTATCTCAATAAATCGGAAATGACTGAAAATAATGAACAAATGTTGAATCCCCATTTGACGTAAGTTCTTGAATGATATTGTACATTCTAACCCCGATTACAATTATTTATTATGTACCGGTATTTTGATAAGTTTAATTATAATAATTGCTACCGTTATTTCATATTATCATGACGATGTTTCGCTTATATTATGGATTATATTATTTTTAAACAGTGCAAGAGAACTTTTATCTACCAAAGGAATATGTTCTCGACTTATTGATGAGTATCACCAAGTATCAAAAGTTTTACCGAGAACCGGCGTGAAATTATTTGAGCCAAATGGTTCATGGCTTCAAAATAAACAAATTGACACGTATTTGGGAACCCAGAAAGATCTTATAAATGTTGAAAGAGTTAATAGACTATCAGCATTGGCAATAGCTGAATGGTTACCGCATGAAAGAAAAGCAAAGGTAACCAAAAAATCTGGTGTTGAGTGGACTAATTATGGAACTGACGTACGTGGCAGTCTTTATTTGATTCCTGAAGAAGCGCTATTACTATTGGAATTGGTGTGTACTTCTCTACTATCCCTAAGTTATATATATTGTTAACTAATTCATTCAAACATCACGTCATAGTCATTTTATTTTTTAGAATTGCATTGAATTACTCCACAATGGTTTACCATTATCCATTCAACAAGCTTATGAATTATTACTCAGTTCATCCGATGGCCACTGTACGTTAAGCGAATATAAAGTGTTCAGTCAATTGGCAAGATTAGGATATCGCTTGCAACGTTTTCAATATGAAAAATCAACAAATGAGAGATTAGAGGAAATGATGCAACCCAAAAAAAAAGTAATTATTGATCCGGAGAACGGCAGATGGATGGGTAAAATTGTTGATACTTCATCAGGTAAAACTGGTACCACTCCTGATCAAAGTGAACCGAAAGAAATGCAGAAGGAACTTCAGGAAATTATGGATGATATTGTGGAGAAAATCGAGGACAATGAATTGAAACATGCTGAAAATGTTGATGATAAAAAATATGATGAGATAAAAGATAAAATTAAACGACGAGTTGAAATAGTTTCTGAAGAATTAATTTTGGATCCCGTAAAGTTAGTTGTAATTCCTACTAATGATTTGCATCGTACATTGGATAATAACATGACTAAATGGAGTGGTGCACGTATACAACGTAATGTTAAACTGTTGCCAAAACGAAGGGACATAAAAATCCTATCCACGTTATCCACAGAGTCTTCGAAAACTCCTGGGAAATCACATCCCTCTATAGATTGCCGTAATGGTACGTCTACACTTGAGAAACGGAAAATAGAAATGGATTCGTTACAGTCATGTAAAAAATCTAAACAGGAGATAATTGAATTGTCAGATGATGATATCGAAGAAATTCCACGAACAATGACAAGAATGGAGATGTTAAATTGCATTCCCAATATTGCTTCGAAAGATTGCGTTACACAAATTGTATTGAGAGGATACATTCCACATAATATACAGCCTCAAAAAAATGTTTACGAATACAATCGTGCACATATTTTACGTATAAGAGAGAATAATAGAAGAGCTCATGCAACATTGAAGACTTCTAATAGTGAACATGACGCTTCCAATGATCATTCCCTGATTAAGAATTCAACAATTCCTCACCACCATTCATCAAGTTCATCAGTGTCATTATTAAGTCAAGAAGATTTCATGCAATGTAATTATGAACGGGTGACAGGTTCGTCACATGGCGCTAGAAATTCTCATCACACTTTTCGCCCTTCCCATACTGCACACAGACGTTACCGAGGATTAACTTCAAGTGATTGCATGCAAAATGGTTTGATTAATACACATCGGACTAATTATGTTTCGAACTCTTGGTCTTTATTTCAAATAAATGTATTTCGTAATATTGCCATGGTGGGTATTGCATTACGCTCGTCAATAATGCACAATAATATGAATATTAATCGTATGATGTACACTACACAGCAATATCAGCGAAGACAAGGTTTCATAAGACAGAATTATCACAGAAATTCATCACCTCATCATTCAATTAGAGGATCATCATTTATTACGCCAATTACTTCGGGACAATCAGCAACGGAATTATCACGATCAAACGGCGATGTGCATTATCAAGCATCGTTTGTAAGGATGCCGGCAGACTCATGGTCAGAATTGAAAAGAAAATGGAAGGAATCAAAAACAATAACAATTGAAGATGAAGACGATAAAATGGATTGCAGTGAGATCGAAGTGGTGCAGCGTAATGTACAGCCATTGGTAAATACTAAAAATGCAAGAAATTTTTCGGAAATTTATGATAGATTGAGAATAATAAAATCGGCACAATCAAAAACAGTAAGGAGAAAAAAAGGTGTGTACAAAATTTCGTACAAAGTTTACTCAAATACACAACGTTATCGAAAGTCAGATCCTGGAATGCCCATGTTTCATTTAGTGATATCAAGGTAGTTAATAAAGAATTGTCATATTATATATTTTTTATTTTATTTTATTAAATATTAATTTATTTCATTTTTTAACTTTTTTTCAGGCGGCCAAAAGATTTTATGCAACCAATGGATTTGCAAAGATTGCAGCAGGATGGTGAATGTACAACTATTATATTTGCGTACGTTTCTGACACTTCTATATCATTCATGCAAACCGGATTTGTATCTCTGCCCAATCTTACTGATAAATAAAGATTGAATATAAAATTTTCGAATTTCTCAACTTATATCGAATATTATATTATTTATTAATATCATACATAGTTTGTTATTTATTTATTTATTGAAGTAAAGGGCTCGCGACTGCTGCCAATAAATGGGACACATGGAATACAGAGAAAATACCACTAAAACTATGCGAAGCGAGCCCCTTTAACCAGCTCAATAAAAGTACGTTAATAATAGTATAATGCGTCTGCAATCACATTAACCCATGAATTCTTTTATATCAAAATATTTATTGAATGAATGTGTAGGCAAAGTCAACTACATATATACGATCGAAATCGAATGTAGAATTGTTTTTTGTTTGGAGTGGGGACAAATGAAACTGTGTGCTTCAACGTGGAACATATATGGTGGCGATGGCAGTACTGTCGTTCGCCATTTTGGAATCATGTGTTGTCAATGGGTTTCAATTCTGATTAATTTTAACCACTTCCAGTATACAGCAATGGACCTCAATAAGGATAATTAACGTGTATCGCGTTTAACCTCGTCATTATAAATTATATTTAAACATAACACAGTTCAATGTGATATCAAAAATATTAGTGGCAATTATCATGTCAACGTATTTGTATGATAAAAACTCATGAACCATGTAATTAATTTATAATCAAAAATATTCCAAAGAAATATGTTTTTTCCAATCGGTTGGCCTCGGGTATTGAATCCGACAGACCCTGAGGGAATTAATGCAATTATATGTAATAGAGATAAGATTCTATTTGCTATTTTGACTCTTGATGCTTTGGCAATATGGTATTGCAAGGTAGACTTTTCAATATTTTTCATACTATTTTTTATGTAGATGTTGTAAATTAACTGTCTAACTGTATTGTTTTTTCATTTTGCAGCCTTGCGTTCCAATTGTGTTTAGTAGACGTAGCAAGGAGTCACTTGAAAGATACGGAGAAAATGTGTTAGTCCAATGGAAACCAGACTCCAGTATGCTGACAGTTGCAGTAAGAGACAATTACGTTATTTTTCATTTGTTAAAAATATGAATAAAAATTTTGCGAAGATTAACGCTTCATTTTACTGATGATTACAGACTTCAGATAGTTATTTACTATTTTATCGACTAACAGACAGTGGCAGTGATGGACGTGGTCTTTATGAGCAAAAAGACTCGCCAGTTACGAGTCTTCGACGTGACAGCGCTGAATTATTCATCAAAGAAGTCATTCCGTCATTGGTTCTGACATTTGTTATACCAGTATGGATTGACGGTGGAATAAGTTCTCTTGTTTGCATCAGAGACGAACTTATGGTTGCCACAAAAACCAGTCACATTGTTCGACAACGTTGGGAAGGAACGCCAAATCGTGACTATTCTTTGGACCTACAAAGAATTCCATTTAGCGTTGATCAACAACTATCAACAGTCGCTGTGCCAATTACAGAAAAAAACATTTATGTTACTGAAATTGAATATTCACCATTAGTTGGTGGTTTCGCTATAGTGCTTAATAATGGAAAAGCAGCATTTTTAACTGCACAATCGTTGAAATTTGATCCAAATCAAGTTCAAGGAATTTGGGCAAGGTATTTGGATGACGCAACATGTGCAGCTGTAAATCATAAATACCGATTAATAGCATTTGGTCGAGAAAATTCGGAGGGCGTTGTTTATTATGTTGACGAGACAACAGGTAGTTTGGAGATATCCCACACATTGAGTTTATCATCAAAGGATTATCCGGGGAAACCGGGTCGTGTCAAATGTCTGAAATGGACACCAGATAGTTGTGCGATTGCATTAGCATGGGAAAGCGGTGGTTTTGCTATTTGGAGCACGTTTGGGGCACTATTACTTTGCACTTTCAAATGGGATTACGGTTTACGTGTTGATATTACACGTGTCAATCCCTTGCATATTCATACTATGGTGAGTATATTTATTTCAAAATTGAAATATACAAGTTATCCGCGATTCTCATTGGTCTTCAGTGGAATTTATCTTGTTGAAGTTATTACTCGGAATTAAATATTTATTAATGTTTAATTGACCAGTAATTGCCATGTCTGCGAACTTTCTTGATTAAAACATAGTTGCGGTACACATAAAGTTATTTACATAGTTATTGCTTTCTCGTGATTTTAATTGGTTATGGATTTCGTGAGCCAAGCTTATGCTGATTCGATGTTGATGCAATCATTGCATCATACACATTTCCTATAGGGCGATTTGAAAGAGTTGGGGATGTTATATTTTTCCATACACAAATCGTTAGATTTTTGCATGAAGAAGTTATTGGTGTATATTGGAACGTTACACTTTAGATTTATGTAATGAAGAATTAACTTTCAAATAAAATATTCCATCACAATATACGTTACAGCCGTTAAGTTTACGTACATAATTTTTGTTATTTTAAATTATCATAGAAATAAAACTTTATTTTCAATTTCTATTCGATAGGAATGGTCTGCAGAAGGTTATCAATTATGGATGTTACGTGAATTACCGTCCTGTTTGTCAATAGACGCAGAAAATGGAAATGATATTTTTTGCAGTACTCGTTCATTGGTTCAATTAGATTTTGTGAAAAGTCCATTGACTGTCAATCCATGCATGGTAAATTATATTCAAATATTGTTATCTTTCGAGAGAAAAGAATCTGAATTTTATTGGTGATTTAGGGTCATCATGGACACTTGTATCTTCAAGGTGAAGATCGTTTATATTTAAATTTGGGTGGCGTTTCTGCGGAAACCTCAGGATTTCATTTAAGCAATGAAACGCCAAATGATACGAGTTCTCAAAGTCTTGCTGGATCGAAGCAGTGGTTGGTAGTTCCAATTCCCAGTGCTTACAGTGGGTCGAATTGGCCGATTCGTGTGAGTTAAAAGCATATTTAAATATTACGATAGAAAATATAGAAAATATGTTGGCATATTTTTTTATTCCGATATCAGAATAACAACTTGAGACATTTCATGAAATTATTTGACGATTCTTTTAACCACATATATAGTATACTGCAATAGATAATGAAGGACAAAGCATCGCCGTCGCCGGACGAACGGGTCTAGCCCACTATTCCTTGGCATCACGGAAGTGGAAGCTGTTTGGTAATGAAACCCAGGAACGTGACTTTATTGTAACTGGTGGACTATTGTGGCATCGTGGATTCATGATTGCAAGCAGTTATTCACTTCTTGAAGATAAAGACGAGATAAGAATTTATCCGCGAGACACAAGATTGGATAATAATTATGTGCGTAGTGTAAGAATGCCATCGCAGGTGCTTCTATTGAACACAATGAAGGATAAACTCTTAACATTTTGTGCCAATGCTCAAGTTAGCATTTTCGATATGACCATGGAGGGTATCGAAGGTAGGTTGAATCATTTTTCAAGTAAAAAACAATGAATAATTGAGTGATTATTCAGGTTCTGGTAGTCTGGAGCTTACAAAGACGCAGACTATCGACATTAGTGGTCTTTGTGTACATCCTGCTTGTGTTGTGAGTGCTACGTTAACAACAATTAGAGCTGAAACAGCAGGAAGTCATCCACATCCAGAGAGTTTACTGTTGAATGTGTCGGGAAGACTTCTCATGGTCCAACGTGAACATTGTACGGATAATTCAGACGTTGTGAGTTGTATAATTGGTTTTAATTAATTTTTCGTCATTCAATTGAATGACACACTTGGACACCTGTGATTTACTGTGTTTCCTTTTATACATATGTTTTCTACAGCTTTTTACATGCAGCGCGCCCAATGTTCTTGCATCGTGTGTTGAGAATGTTTGGGTGCCGTCACGCATCAGAAAAGACAAACCACATTTGACCGAAGCACTTTGGCTATTCTGTGGTGCTCATGGTATGCGGGTGTGGTTACCATTATTTCCGCGAAATCATCAAGAAAGTGCGCATACATTTATGAGTAAAAGGATAATGCTGCCATTTCATTTGCGAATATATCCATTAGCGATTTTATTCGAAGACGCAATTTTACTTGGTGCAGACAATGATACTGTTCTTTATACATCAGATACAGATTCACCATTTTCATTGCCATTCAGTTTACTCGAATTAACCAGTCAGGTGTACCTTCATCAGATATTACGTCAATTAATTCATCGCAATCTCGGATATCATGCATGGGAAATTGCCCGATCATGCGTTGCGTTACCATATTTTTCACATTCCCTCGAACTTCTTCTTCATGAGGTGTTGGAGGAAGAAGCAACTAGTAAAGAACCACTGCCCGATGCACAACTGCCATCAGTTATTGAATTTATTCGTGAATTTCCTGGAGTTTGGGCGAGGGCAGTTGTACAATGTGCGAGAAAAACTGAAATCGCATTATGGCCCTATCTCTTTTCAGTTGCTGGCTCACCGAAAAAACTCTTGCAAGATTGTTTACAACGTCAACAATTAGATACAGCCGCGAGTTATTTAATAATATTACAAAATTTGGAGCCATCTACAGTGAGTCGACAGCATGCCACACTGTTACTTGACGCTGCATTGGAACAGGGTAGATGGGAATTATCACGTGATTTGGTACGTTTTCTTCGTGCAATAGATCCAAATGATGTCGAGTCACCGAGAACATCTTGGGGAGGTACAAGCAAATTAGCTGGATCGCCACCAACACCATCAGTTTCGCCACATGAAGAAGATCTTTCTTTAGTATTAGGCACAATGCAAGTGTCGCGTAGTCGAAGTTACAGTACAACTGCCACACCTAAAGTTCAGTACGAATCGACTGGCAAGGATCCGCCATCGTCAATGTTAGAAAAAACACGAAACGCCGTGATGAGACGAAAAAAATCTGTGCCAAGTATAAAAACTGAAAAAAGTGATAGCAAAGAAGCATCCGCAGAGGAATTTTTCATCGATGTCATTTTACAGCGACACGCAAGACGGCTGTTGTCAGCACGACGACTCACTGATCTTGGACGATTCGCTGCGCGTTTAGATTTCCATTTGGTAACTTGGCTTGCACGCGAACGCGAACGTGCAGCAAGAATTGATGACTTCGTTGTTGCACTCAAAGCGGCACACGAAGATTTTTGCTTTCCTTATCCCACTGTATCGCTGTCTAATTTGCAAAAGTTTCGAAAAACCAGTCAAATGTCTGTGCGCTCAAGGTCAATAAGTCTTGACAGTCCAGATAATGACATCATATCCACTTCAATCATCTCTAACTCGAATCTCATCGCGGATTTACCGCCCGATAGCGGCTATACAAGTTTGCCAAGTTCTCGACCCCTTTACCCGAATCTTGTGTCACCTGTTGCGAGTTTGGAGACGCAATTTCCCGTTGCCGAGGCAAAATTAACACCAAGAATGCTTCATGATGCCACGAGTGTTATGAGTGATGCTAGTACTATTTGGCGTGATGATGTAGAGTCAATTGTTGGAACTGTTTGTTGGGTTTCGAATGATCAAATAGAACCCATGGAAGTTCATTCAACATCATTATGCAGTGCGAGCAGTCGCGCACAAGTACAATTGCGATATCTTCTCCAATTATTCCTAGAAGCAGGATGTATTGGATGGGCTGCAGTGCTGACAACAATGTTGCGTGATGTCTCGGCAATGGCACGAACTGTGCGTGCAGCTCATGCACCCATGCAGACTTTGGACTCAATTGTAAATCTCAGGGATGGGTTACTAACTTTAACCAAATGGTCTCAATCAGAGTGTCTCGGCTATCAAGCATTTATGTCTAGCATCCAAAGCCAAACTTCACTATTGAATCGTTTAATCGTAATGAAACAACAGCAGCAGCAGCAGCAACATCATCATCATCATCTACATCATCATAATCATAATAATCATCACCATCAACAACAGCAGGAAATCCCGGAAAGTCCTTCACCAAGTCCTGCACTCTCGTTTGCAACCAATCAACGTGTAAATGTGTCACGCTCAAGACGATCATCAGCCAGCCACAGCTCGATAACCGCAACTTTAGAGCAAGAGGGAATGAATGATTCGTATGAGAACGCTGAAGATACGAGTTTTCATAATATTTATGGGAATGCAATTAATGTTGAAAAAGAAAAGCAGCAAAACGGATGTGTAATTTCATAATTGTGACAAAGAAAGAAAGAGTCAAAAAGTTTTTACAGTGAGGCTTTAATTAATGCAATGTTCACTTCATTGAGCATCGATTGTTACATGTATGTACGGCTGTTCACAGACAAAAGAGAGATATTGTATAAGAGTCCGTGACTTTGTATTATAGCAATAATGGGCTGCGCTCAATATAGTTCGGCATGATGTAGTTGTAATAAACGAGCAAAGAACTGACCTTTAGATTCGTAATGACTTTTCGTGCAGGTCAGGGACATTGTGAATCGATGTATTTGTAATAGCGATTTTTCATCAACGAATAAATGCATTTTATTTTGTACGTGTTGCCAGATGCAAATTACTATTTTAATTGAGACAGGGTTGCAAATATATACAGGGAATAAATTGTTCAACGTTATACATGTATTTAATGACTATAAATTTAGAAGTGCCCTGACATCATTGGCATCGAACTTTGAATTAATTTGGTATAAAAACCCAACTAGTAGAATAAGTGATTCAGATCGCTGTATATTTTTCATCATCCATATTCCAAGTTGCTCACTATACTAGTTTTACCAAATAATAAGGATGATGATTGATGATGAATCAAAAACTCAAAGTGAAATATTGTAAATCTCGCATTCGTACCTCCAGCACACTAGAAACTTCTTTATAAACTACTCGGCTAAAATGAGTTAGGTGTATTTACTACATTAAGATAAAAAAATTGAGTTATTCAATTGCAAAATATATTTAATGATATTTTCACAAAATTTTATTTGAAACATTATTATCTCCTGCACTCCCACTTGTACAAAACTTATGGAACTTTTCGCGTCCATCGCATGTAAATTGATATAAAGAATTACAACAATAATGCCCTATTATGTTACAATGCATGAACTTTGGGACTCCGTCGAATAACGGCAGTGAATCAGCGACATGAAAATAATTAAATTTGAAAAAAAAAACATAGATATGAATAACTTATATTCATAATTATTAATTATGTCAATGAATATCAATCAATTCTAATGGTCACTTGATATTATCATATTATTCAAGATAAATCTATGGTTAGATGGATGAAAATGGAATCGCGAATATTATAGTGACAAAAGAAGAAAATATTTTTGTTTTCAAACCAACACAAGTGGTGTAGAGCTGTAAGCGTTGATTGTATGCACGCGATTCTCATATAACGCTAACCAACAGCAAGACAGTCGATGACGCATGTCAAAAGATAAATACACGAATAGCTGTTACAGTTGACGTTGATGACGTTATTATTGATAATTGGGATTGTATGGTGCTTGTTTGGCATACGGTTGAGCAGTATAGGGTGGCGGTTGGCTTTGGAATGGCACTGCTGATACTGAAATAATGCAAAATAAATACATATGAGGAACAAGGAATATTTTATTTCTCGTCTTATCTCTATGTGAATAGATTAAAGAAAAGAAAATGATTCAATTATGTATTACCAGGTTGGTTAGCTGTATTCGGTGGATAAATATTAACAGTGTGAGTCTGTGGCGGATTAATTCCTGGCACTTGATGAACTACTCCTGTTGTTTGAACTGCTGGAAGCAAGGATAGTCGGGATAATAAACTTGATATTATAAATAGTGGGTTGTGGAGATGAATGATTGGGCCCAGTTTATGTCAATAATTATTGTTAATATGGTTTATTTTATTATTAATATCACCATGGACAATAATATCATTTATATTTATATGAGTGTTTTATTACAAAAAAAAAATCCATATAAATCTCGGCATAAAATTTATCAGTTGTCATGATAATGTTCTTAGTAAGTACGAAAGAGTGGGCACATGATAAATAATTTGCTCAGAATTAACAAGAGATAATGGAATGTATATATATATATATATATATGTAGCGTTTGGAATGTTTAAAACTACGCAATTCGTAAAAGTTGCTTTATGTTTTATATATAAATGGTTTGTTCTTAATGTGCGTAGTCAGAATTACTATAAAAATATGACTTTATGTTTTACAGCAGTGGCAGTATATTATGGAAAATCTTTTATAAAATTCGTCGGATATCGAAAAATATTATATGCTATTCAATTGCTACTATTATATTGGGTTCATGTTAATATTAAAAAAGAAAAAAAAACGCTCGCTGCGCTTATTATAATCAACGAGTAATATGAACGGCGATATTGTGTATATAATATTATAAAAGCATATGATTTTTTTACGACGTCAAATATTCGGCCTGTAAGGCAATAAGACGTTGGATGGCGTCTAAACGAAACCGGATCCTGAAAAAAATGATTAGTCAGTCGATTATCAAACTTACCGCCCCTTCGCCCCACTATATCAAGTGCTAAAGCATTCAAAAATTTATGTAGTGGCAATTATATTGCTATGATACATCTAACAATGTCAATTATAATGAATAATTATTTATAGACTGTTTAGCTGGATAAAGCGTGCATAAACTTTTTTTTTGAATACAAAACGAGAATATAATGGAGAGTAAAAAAATATAATCACCTCCATAAACGACTCCACGATGGCGTCGTCTGTACCATGGGCAACAACTGCAGCATAGGCATGAAATGCAGAGAATAAAGATGGAAATTACCGCCAGAACACCGAGAATAGCAGGGGTGACAATTCCCAGTCTGAAATAAACAAATAATACCCCGTTATAATATCACATGTTGAAAATACCTTTTTCATTTCATTTTATATTCGTAGACAGATTGAATTCGCTCACCCGGTTTCAAGAGCCCATTCTTGAGCATCACAACAATAAAATGATTGATCTGATAGACTGATGCAACAATATTTTTTACTTTGATCCCCTATTAAACTAGGACAACTCCGTATTATATCGTCGACAAAATTACGATTCCCTCCAAGCGAACAACCTGAAAAGTAATAATTCAATACATAGATAAGGGAAGTGAGGAACAAAGAGCACTCGTTTACTGAATGTATTAAGAAAAGAACAGAGTGTTATTTTGCTACTATTAATATGCGAGATGATAATATAATTATTAGCTATTTGGCGAAATGTAACAGTGAGCGCTTGCTGATAGTATTTTTTTTATCATAATTCCGTGTTCATATTCTGTTATACTGTATGCCATCGTGAAATTCATTGATCAATGCTCATCAGGCCATCGAATTTAACTGGTTTATACATTATTATTTTGTTTCATTTGAAATGCTTTCACACATCGATGAGTAGTTGCGAAAAAAAACTCACCGTGAACGGCATTAACGCCGAAAGCAATCACGAGGACCAGCGTGATGTGCGACGTCATTTTGTAATTTCAATCACAAGTCGTTAGGCAGTAATGAGGACAATGTGCGCGATACACAGTATTGCAATATTCACTTCCAACTGATTTTTCTCGGGCATAAAAGACCACCAACAAGCCAACAACCACTGCTCTGTTGTCGAATGGACCCGTCAATCAAATCCACGTGAATCTATGTTACCGGTCGAGAGTGCTGAATGAGTTTGTGAAAAAACGGCTGTGAGAATGTGGCGCTATAATTGCACTATTTTTATTTGTGATCTACGAAACCGACATTACACTGTACACATTTAATACAACAGCACGATGTGTATATGATGGCAAACAATGGGAAACAAATTGAATTGTATTTAACTACACACGCAAAGCTTCCAAAATAAACAAATAAATTTATTCATTTAGTTATCATACATTGGAATAGTCATCAATTATTCATAAATAAAAAACTTTCCAATTAAATATAATATTATGGAGGTGATACGTACAAGTAAGTGATATTTCGAAGGTTAAGAATGTTACTATAATTATAAGTACTTGTGATGACTAATATTGATAAATTGTTGTGAATATCTTTTTGATATGTAGACTTTCAAAAAGTGTTGAATGAGCTAGATGAGGTGCTGAAAGAGGCTACATTCCTCAGTATTGATGGTGAGTTCACTGGGTTAAATACGGGACCTGATGCTAAACCATTTGACACACCAGCTCAGTATTACAACAAATTAAAATGTGGTTCTATGGATTTCCTTTTTGTGCAGTTTGGTCTTTCAATTTTCACATACGATAAACAAATTGCTAAGTAAATTACTTTCTAAGATTATCTAAAATATTATAATGTTGATTATTCATTGAATTGATGAACAATTTGTTTTGTTAGATACAGCCAAAGATCCTACAATTTCTACGTTTTTCCACAACCTCTGAACAGATCAATACCAGATTGTCGATTCATGTGTCAGGCTTCGTCCATTGCATTTCTAGCAACTAATGGATTTGACTTTAATAAATTATTTCAATTTGGAATACCTTATTTGACTACGAGTGATGAAGAGAAAATGAATAAAAAAATGAAGGAGAAGAAAAAAATGCGGGAGGATGGATTAGATTTAATTTCAATCTCGGATGATGATAAGCCACAAATTGAGGAAATTTGGTGATCAATAAATTAATAAAATATTTTTGTAAAATCACGGCAGGTTTTATGGCAACAATTGATTGAATGTTCCAGTGCAAGAATCAGTGAATTTTTCCATTCCGATGCTGAGGAACTGATGATTGACAAATGTAATAGTTACATTAGGAGAATAATTCATCAAGAGGTACGAATGCGATGGCCGAAAAAAATACGATTGGAGAACAAAATTGATGGTAGTGTCCAAGCTCTATTAGTATATAAAATGGGAACACATGAAGAAGAAAGGCAACGTGAACTTGAACGTTGTGAGAAGGAAATGGTGGAAATAAAGGAGGCAGTGGGTCTAAGTGCGTTATTACGCAAAATTTCAGACTCAGTAAGTTGTTTATTGTTTATTTCAATGTTAATTTGGTATCACAAGTAAGCTAAAGTATTCTATAATGGATTTCACAGGGAAAATTAATAGTGGGCCACAATATGTTGCTCGATTTGTGTCATATTGTTCATCAATTTTTTGGTCCATTGCCGGATTCATATACTGATTTTAAGTCACTCATTCATGGCCTGTTTCCTAAGTTATTGGATACAAAAGTTTTCTCGCAATCCGTTCCATTTAAGGAGCTCATATCATCATCAATACTGAGTCACATGTTCGATACCGTCAGCAAATCACCATTTGAAATGCCAGATGTAATACCAGTAGAGAATAGAAGTTATAGTATGTCAAAAGAAGTTTATCATGAAGCCGGTTACGATGCTTACATTACAGGATTGTGCTTCATCGCTATGTCCAATTATCTTGGTAATAGTCGTTCTACATTTTTATCTCTGTCACATTGTGTGTAAATATTATAGCTACTCTCTTACCATTCTCAGGTTCATTACAGACCGAAAAAATTACCATGGTAGAGCCATCCTCGCCTTTATTGCAGCCATTTTTAAATAAGTGAGCAGAACTTTTTTGAATAATTTTATATTTACATTTATTTAGTACAGTAATTAATAGCGTGCTTTTTTTCTTTTATTAGATTAACAATGGTGCGTTTGAAAGATTATCCACATTTCTGTATAAATTTGGTTGACAATGATCGTAAGTATTAATAGATTTACGTCAATCTTCAATCATTTATACGGCACAACTGATTCAATAATATATTTTTTTATATTCAATCTTTCAGCTATTCCCAGTAGAGATCATGTGTTCCACGTAACATTTCCGAAAGAATGGACAACGGTTGATCTTTCGCAACTCTTCACTCCGATTGGTAATAAATTTTTTCACTATGTCATTATATTATTTTAATTTCCATTCGTAAATTATTTTGATTTTTCGCGAAATTTCGTCCATTGTTTGTGTTTAGGTGGTGCCTTTGTATCATGGTTGACTGATTCAACAGCATATATTGGGTTGAATCGTCGCGAAAAACCGTTAAGTCTCATAAAAAAATTGAAAAAAAATGGTCATTTAAATCGCATTGAAATTCGATCGTATGCAAGCCATCAATTGTCACTTGAACAACAGAAACAACAACAACATGCACCACTAAATCCACAACAGATGAAACTTCGTCTCTCCAAATCATCTTCAAATCGTAAGCGTAAGGAATCACCTATTGAGTAAGTCCAGCATTGTTCATTGTATAAACTTGATATTTTCATAATTTGACTCTGTGATTTTTCGCCTCTTGCCGTTTATTCTCCTTTCAAGCTCTTTCTTTCATGCCCGTTCTAGCTATCGTTCGCGGTGAACTCGGTGATATTTTCTATCTACGTCCGTACATTTCTCCTATTCAATTCCATTCTGTTATACCAACCCTCCCTCTCTCTCTCTCGCTCTCTTCCTCTCTATCGCCCTGTCTCTCTGTCTCTCGTGAACGTACCCTCGCGAGAGTTTCCTGTACACGTACTATTTGCATAGTGCCGTAGACTATGGGACTTGAATTAATGGCCATCGCGTGGCTCGTTACACGTGTTTTTAATCCAGCATACATCTTTACAGCCCCATATTTATTTTTATTTCTTCTCCATTTCTCGTCTGGTCTATGTCCCAAAGTTCATTCTTACCCTGCTAACACTGTGTTGTTTTTGTTTGTCTCATTTATTATTTCATTGCGAGAATGTGAAAGAGAGAAAGATGGAGTATGTACGAGCGGTCTCGGATTTGAGATTAAAGTTTAAATAAGGGAATTGGATTTCATGATGAGATTTAAATGTTGCTTGACCACCTCGACTATTCTAGTTTACACAAATTGAACCGTCCACACGCTGGAATTGCATTCCAAGACTTTACGGCTCCACCAACACGGTATGTTAGATCTTTTAATTAGATATACAAGTGAGCTGACTCGCACCTCCTATCTACACAGTGTGTCTCATACTCATTCATTGGCATAGCGTCTTCTATATACATTACTAAAATTCAATTTTTTTTCATTATACCCACACGTAAGTGCAACGCGGTGTCATAATCTTCAAGAGAAGGTGGTAGAATTGGAGCCACTGCTGTGGAATTCTCTTGTGACAAAGACGAGAGAAAAAGAGAGAGTGAGATCGAGTAAGGAAGCTAAGATGTTATATAGGCGCGCCCAATTATCGCGCTCATTACGGTACAAACGAGCCGCGTTGCCCACGTGCGAATAAAACCAACAGCGCACGCAGAGTATTAGGGCTTGATTAGAATAATGCAACATGCTTTGGATAACGTAGCGTGGCGCGTTGTTCGCACTGCGCAACATTGGAATGCAAATTCAGACGAGTCTCGCATGTATACGTATGAGTCACACGCGATTGGACACACTCGCCTCCGGCTGTGACAATGATCGCTAAGTAAAACTTCAACATATTCCGTATTTAACACTATTATTATTTTTATTCTTTCTTCATTCTATGTCCCGTAGTTTCAATTTTATTCAAAACTAATGTATATGTGATAGCAAAAAATCATATATCCTCACAATTAGTCTTGGCAATAATTTACTGGGTGTGGTTGTGTGTTTATGGGCATTCATTTTTTTCCATTTTATATATCTCGTGGAAAGCGATTAAATTTATTATTTATTCTATAAATCATTTATATTTACTCAAAAATGCCTGATGTAATTTTGTCTATACTTACTTTTTTTTTTTCATTTGAGATTTAAATTGTAAGTTGATTATTTCACTTTCATCATGTCCATGTCATAAAAACAGTATTGACTTACGTTAACAATTTACCACTAACTTTGAGTACTTTTTGTTTATTCAACTTATTTATGAACAATGTATACAGTTTTTTTCCACTTTTAATCCTTTAATTTTTTTTCTCTGGTTACATGAAATGTATTGATTCATTTATTTTTTGTTTTTTTTTTTTTTGTTTTTTCGTGTCCTATCGTCGGTACGCGGAAACATTCAATGAGATTTATTTGCGCGCTTATGTATACACGCACGTTGGATTTTGTTTGGCATTGGTGAAGTAAGCAATAAGAATAAAATATAAAAGAGAGAGACGAGGAAGCGAGTAAATTTATTTCACGAGCATTATACATACCGATTATCTCGACGAGGGTTTGGCTATCGAACTCGTTAACACCGCGTAGCACTGGTAGTCCCGGTTTTATTGCGTGTGCCCCATGAGTTGCAACGTCTCACGTTTATATTCGGTGTCTTATCTCACGCGCGAAACCCCTTTACTTGGTATATAACATATATAGAGGTAGTAAGAGCAAAGAGGAATAAGAACTGAACACACAAAATAGTCACACGACTAATTCGTGAACGAGTCCGTGTTTCGTTATCATGCAAACTCTGATTGCTCGCCATTCATATAAATACAAACATGAATATTTTTTCAATAAAATAATTTCTCTACTCTCATCGTTTTATTCATCAATACAAAGAAATAAAACATGCGACATGCATTATCACAGTGATCTTCAATATGAATCAAATACTTCGTTACATCTTTATGTATGCCGTAATATATCTATATTGTAATGATTTTGTCAATTTTTTTCTTTTATTTTGATACATTTTATTTTTAATTCTTCAATTGACAATAATTGTGGGGTTATTAAGCTTCGGCGATAAGAAGGGTACAACTGTGGAAGTGAACGCACCTTGTGCGGTGGTAGAGATTTCCGTGCATAATGCGGATAGGAATTAAATCATGTTGATGAATAAGAGAGGGAGAAAAGGAGAATGGGAGAGAGAAATAGATAAAGAAAGGAAGGAAAGATGAGAGAGGGCGAAGAGCGCATGCAGCTGCTGCTGCTGCTGTAGCGGCATTGCAGGCTACGCCCTCGGGATCGCGCGTAATGAGTTCTACACGCTTTGAATACTTTTCTCCTCTTTCTTTCTGTTGTTGCAATTTTTTTATTATTTTTTTGGATTCATCTCTCGCTCAACTGCTTTGCATGAGGATACGGGTCAGTCGACTGGCTTGAATGACTTCGGCTCATCTTCAAGACACACACGGGGTGTGTTTACGTTTATCGTTGAAACTCATTGGAATATTATTATTCATGTAGGAATAGAGTGCGCACGACAAAGGTGGAAATGCGGTAGTGTAATGTGGCATATTTAGTAAATATACATACAAGCAAAAGAATAAGAAATGATGGAATTCAACTGTAGGCGCTACTATTTCCTCATTTCTTATGGTAATCCGCATTGAATAGAGTTGAGGAAAAAGGAACAATATAAAACATATAAAATAAATTCCAATAATTATAAAAATTATGAGGATCGTACAAATGAGGGTAATGAAGAACAAGACAATACAGAGAGGAATTAGTAAAACATAAAATGTTTCAATGTTCATAATTACAAGCGGTACGTGGGCGCGCCATTAACTCATGTCGACCTCTCAACACTTCCTCTTGGTCTTTTAGAATGGTGAGCGACGAACAACATGAAGAAGGAGAAAACGACAATAATAAATTTATATTTTTATATGATGAATCTTTGTGGTCGCCTTGTCTTTATATACACATCTTACAAGACACGAGCCACGCGCGCTGGTTGCTCGTTAACGAAAAGTAACGCCTAGACACTAACAATCACTGAAGACAACTATGCCAATTGCAATCTCTCTCACACACACACACTATGGGAGGAATGAAATAAAAAATTAAAAAACGTGAGGGGAAGTAGAGGGTGAATAGGACACTGATTGCATAGGTGATGTTGGGTCGAGACTCGTTAAAGCAAAGTACACGAATAAATTTCGAGCATTCTACATCAAGCCAACTGGAATATATACAATTTTTTGGGTTTAAATGCATGAATGATGCATTGAAAAGGTTTTTATTTCACTTCAATATTACCTTAAAGCGAAAAAATAACGAATAAACATTTATGAGCAGTTAAAGTTCTTGTATTAAAACGAAGCATAGTTATGCGACGGCAGTTAATTTAGTGAAATGTTGTGGAGTGATGTGTCAAGGAAGATGAAGAAGAGGAAGCAGAAGAAGAAGAAGAAGAAGAAGAAGAAGAAGAAGAAGAAGAAGAAGAAGAAAGAATGAGGAGTGATATAAAGGAGCGATATATGGTAGAGGACGGTGGATGAAAATGAGAGAAGAGAAGTGTGACGAGAAATTAATGTTGGCACTACGGCCGATGGGTACCCAATGGTTACTCCCGTTCACAACTGTAAGCTTTGTATCTTTCTACTTTTTTGCTCGTCATTTCCACCTACTCCATTCGCTTCGCGTTCTGCTGTAAATGATTAAAGGGAAAAAGTTGCTAATTTACCGTCCACCTTTACACTCATGTCTTGCATGCAGATGGAAATGTCATCTGGAATGGTTACGACCAAAAACAAACGTCTCACGATTAATCGAGTAGTTTTTACTTTTCATTATCTAATGTTATACAGAGTTGTAATCAGTCGAATTTATTTTTACAGTGCATTATGAAGTGTGTATATTATTTTTATATTGTTTAAGTTTATGAAATGTTTTGGGTAAACTTGGAGTTTGTGTCAAGATTTTTATCCATGTTTTTTTTTTCTTTCTTTTCTCTGGTTCCTTCATTTACTTATTCATACACGTAATCATTTTATTATTTTTCATTGTAAAATTATATGGTTGTTTGACGTACACGGCGATCTTCTCCCTTGGAGGCGGTTTGAGGAGATAGAGAGAATATGAACGGAAATTCAATTTCACATGTAACGATCGCTCATGGAGATGCTGTCGGACGTTGTGGCTGGTGTGTTCGTCCGTGGCCGCGGTGCATTCTCTCAATGCGTGGTGCATGCGTGCGAATCCCGTGCGGCGGTTCTTGAATATTCATAAGCAAGTGGGTATGGGCGCGCGCGGCCGCGAGATGGTTGGTTTGCGTTTCCAACTGCTCCTGTTACTTCGGCGGCTGTTGCTGTAACATTTCCGTAAGGAACATGCCAGTGTTTGTAGATGCTCTTAATAAATACATATATAAATAATTATATACATGTATTGAGCAATGGTCACGAGCGCAAAAAGAGAGTGAACGAGAGAGATAGAAGAGACTAAACGCAAATGGTTGAAGTACGATGGGCGAACACGCTACAATTTTTCCATGTAATGTTAAACGGACTTACACGGCCCGAAGGTTGTTGGACCAGCTTGTTAAGTTGCTGAACCGTGAGCTTTATACGCGCGAGCCATTGGTAAAACGATTTATTGGAATGCGGAAATTCAATGATTGCGCCAAATAGCTGAAAATAATTTTTCATAGGTTTATTTCTGTAAATTATCGTAATAATAATAATAATAATAGTGGCATGCTAGTTGTGATATAGTTATTTATTTTTCATTGCAGACTATCGGGGAGAAATGGAGATGCCAATGAGACAAATAATGGAGAGAATAGCTGGAAATTTGTTTCAGGTAATAATGCCACGATGAAAAAACCATTGCTTACGATGGAACATATTGCACATGTCACACGTCCGGCTTGGGAATGGAATAAGGAGTCCTTTTTGTTTTTAATGTATTTCGGTATTGTTTCTGTGTGCATTGGTTTCTTTTTTGAGTTATTTATCAAGTTATTACGTAATATTTATTCGAATATGATGATGAATAACAAGACACATTATTGGGCTTAATTCAATGATTCATGAATTAAAGTTAATATAAAGTGTATAACTAATAAACACACCCCTGTCACGTTTCGCAGCATAAGAAAAGTAATCAATGGATAAAACGCGTGTCGTTTTCTTGCACTATAGGTCTGTATATATATATAGTTGTAGCGTAGTGTTTCTCAGACTTGTAAAGTCAGCCGCGTCATCGACTGTGTATTTGTTGGATAAAAACGTATAGAGATAGAGACGATAATTAAGTGCGAGTAGGGGAGAGGTTAATTAAGAAAACGACGGCTGTTTATCCTGCTATATCCTGTGTAGACTCGAGACTTGAGGAGTAAAAGAGAGAGGAGAAAACGGTGAAATAGTTTTTTCTTCTCTTCCGCTCTTTTTCTTTGATATTGCTGTCGTATTTTTGCAAGGCGACGAAGGGGCGCCGATTAATTGCAGTGATTAGAAGTTGTGATAGACAGAGATCTGCGGGCGACAGCGAACGTAGGGAAACGCTGTTTGCCACTTGGTCGTGTCGTTTGGTAGACAACTCATCGAGGTAGTTTGTATACGTTCGTATTTACCTCTTGACTATTTCTTACTTTCTTACGTGTTACACAAACATACATGTCTATACATATTTATACGTATACATGTACATTTGGATTTATTTCGTCTTAATTACTATCATTATTTGTAAGAATTGGAACAAGACATTGTGGCGACACATCGAATTCATGTGTAATTGCATAGCATTAGTATAATATATGTATCGCATTTATATACTTGCATATTTTTGTTTATTGACGGAGACGAAAAAAAAGTACTTTTCAACTTAAGTTCATGAAATACTTTTAAATATTTTGTTCAATTTTGATATTTTATATTAAATCGATTGAGTATGTTATTTACTTTTTTTTT